>JAASAO010001839.1:0-26481 GCA_017311375.1 Mytilus coruscus | reverse complement strand
TGCTGGAGTGGAAACATTGTTAACAGTTGGATATGCAGAAATAGGTAAAAGGTACTAAGGAGACCAGCACCAAAAGTAGATTTTAATGTAAATGATGTTGTAATGTTATCCATTGATATATTACTTGCAATGGCAACAAAAGATATGTTGATTAAGCAAGGTATTATACCTGCTGATATCATGAAGTAATAAACTGATTGCTTACTTATTTTTATTTTATTTTGTTTTTATAAAATGGCAAGTGCTTTAGCAATGATGCTTGGTGGGGCAATAACAAATGCTTTTGCATTTTCGGGGAGTAATTATTTATTTTCACATATGGGTAGTAATGCAAATGAAGAGAAAATAAGACATGATAAAGCTATAGAAAAATTAGAAAAGCACAAGCAGATTGGAATAAAAGAAGAATACAAAGATTAGATTTTATAAATGAACAATTACAAAAGGAACATCATGCCGAACATACTTTTGAAGATGTTGACCAAGCAATGAAACAATACTATTACATTACAAGTAAACAATTAACTCCATTATCACCCAAACCTAAACTAAGTGATTTTTATACACCATCAGAAGATCAAAAATAGAGAAATTGCATTTGTTGTTGGTGGAATGGTTTTAACAGGTTTTGTTGTTTGAAGTTAAAATAAGCGAGCGAAGCGATGATTACCTTGAAGAAAATGATACATTTAAATCTAAAAATATTATTCCTTTGATTAAAGTTTTAAAGAGGGTTATAAAGAAATAACAAAATAAATTAAATTTCAGGACATGGTTTTCAAAACATATTCATAAATTTTGTCAGGTCTAATGAAAGCATCCCAACCAGGAGGAAACTTAGATAACTTTTACCTTTAAACTTTTCCATTACTTCCATTTGTTTTGATGTCAAAGGACATTCTCCATCATCTCTTAAACAACATATCTGATAATTTGATAATTTTATTTTTCCTAATATAACTCTAGCATAAGGATCATCTTTCTCGGTATAAGCTTCAATCATTTTTAAAATAAAAATTTAAATTATATATTTTTAATATCCATAAGGAAAACTTCTAATTAGATTTTCATTTTCATAACATACCATTCTTTTATCAAACATATAATCATAAGCTTTAACTTGTTTAACTGTTTTAAGTTGATGATCTTTTCCTATTTTTATGTTGTCATATTTTACAGTTTCATATTTTCATTTTCATCAGTAACTATTTTTATTTTTTATCTAATGTAATCTTTTCTTCAACTTCAGCATTTAATCTAAAACCTTTACAACAGCTAACTAGTTTTTCTGTATCTAGTTTCATTGAATAATCTTTTGGACCAGCAGATATAAATTGTTTTATGTGATTAGCATTGTGTTTTGAAACAATTTCGTCTGTTAAATCACCTAATTTACTTCCCATCATATTTTCTACTTTTTACATGCTTCAGAACCATCATCATTGTAAATACAAGAATCTGTATCCATGTATAAAACTCTTTCTTGTAGAATATCTAATAATTCGTATAATTTTAATCTAGCATGTGCTGTTGTAAATAAAGCTATATAAACATTTACACTTGGATTAGGTTTAGAATATTCTTCTTTTCTTTATATTCAGTTAATACAATATTTTCATCTAATATCATGGTACTTATATCTTTATATTTTCATTAAATACTATTTTAGTTATATGTTCTAAAGTAAAACAATATTCTTTTGTGTAAAATTATCTCTCATACCAAAATGTCCCCATAAATTATTTAAACATATTTTAGCTATAAATCTTAATCCCGAATTGTGTTTAACTTTGTCAATATCTAGATTATAAGCAGCATTATCTATGATATATTGTATTTTGGTTTTACATTCTTTATCGTTCTCACAATCAGGTTTACAATATTTAGGATCACATTTACATCCTGAAGCTTCTTGTTTATATTTCATAAACGTATCTACATAAAGTTTAAATATATCTGTAGATGTTTTTCAAAATGTTCTAGTTCATATATTTTTGTAATTTATAACCTTTTTCTATTGCTTTATCTATTTCTATTGTAGACCAAGTTCCTACTATAACTCTTTCCTCATTAGAATGTATACATTTTTCATTTTTAATATTTTTACATTCTTTACATCTTTTATTTACATTTGGTTTTAGATAATCTTCAATAGTTTTAAGTCTTTCTTTAGTTTGGTCATATAACTCTTTCATAGTTTTTTATTTCTATCTTTTTACATATTTCTTCAGGACTATAACATTTTGTACATCCATGCCAATAACATCCAAAAATTCATAAACATTACGCATTTTATTTTCTATCATAATAATAACCATCGACTTTATAACATTTATTATTAATGAATAATTTCTTTTCACCTGTTCTTTTAGCATGTTGAATCATTATACCATATTCTAAAGAAATATACTCTAACCATTGTATTGATTTTTGTGAATGTACTTTTTAATTGTCATCTTTTGTGAATTCCAATTGTTTCATTTGTTAACATTAATGTTTTAAATATTTTTGTACAACATTGAGCAATTGTAATATATTGAAATGGATCAATACAATTATTGGTTATATTTAAAAATAATTTTTATACAATGTACAACCTTTGACAAAATTAAAACATCCAAAAACAATAATAAAATATTTCTTTATAGAATTTAAATTTTTATCTTTTTTGTTTCATACCATTTGTCAAATTCTTTTTATTTTTGGTAGTCATAGTATCAAAACCATAATATTTTTATCAGGATATTTACCTTTGTATTTTTGGTTTTCTGTTGTATTAAAATAATGTGGAAAGTATCCTTTGTTACCTTCAAAACCAAATGTTTTTGGGAAAGCAGCTAATCCACACAATGTAAAATTTATTGAATCTATAAATCTTAAATTTATTCCTTTAATAAACATAGCTGTTAATTTTAGTCCAGAAGAAATTATGTTATGTTCAATTTTATTTTTACAATGTATCCTAAAATCGGTTGCATATCATAACCTTTTCCATAATGTGAAATAAAAGTGTAGTCTTTAAATTTGTCTCTTATGAAATATTTACAAAAGTTGTCTATTACAGAATTTGTTTCATATTTAATTTTTCTACATCACTAAAACAATCATCTATGTCTAATTCTAACAAGTTTAAATCATCAATATTGAAATCACATTTAAATACTTTTACATAGTTATTTTTAAAACAGTAAATATTTTCTAAATCGTAAGCTATACAAAAATTCATTATATGTATTCCTGTTTCTTGATTTGCTTCAAAATCAAAATATATATATTTATTATTTTTACTTGTTTTGGTACTGATGGTTTCATATAACATAAGTGTTCTTCATTACTTTCCGTGTATTTTTCGTAACATATTAAACATATTTTTCACCACATTTATGGTTTTACCTGTATATGTTTTATTACATTTTCACAAACAAGTTGTTTTCTAATAGTTGTTACTGTATTATCTTTACATGTATGTTGTTCAGTATAACCAATTAAACATAATTTACAAAATCTACGTTTTGCTAAAAATCCTGTTATGTTTGTTATTGTATCAAAATGTTCATCATGATAATATAAATATATTTGTTCGTTGTATTCTTCATTACCATTATATAAAATATGTTCTGTACTATTTGATGTAAAATAATTATTCTCATATCAAGATAATTTTCAAAATTTTTAAATCTTCCAAATCATTTCCTTCTTTTTTATTTCTACTTCTGATTGTTCATGTAAATTTTCAGCAACTCTTTTTGTAATGGTCTACCCTCTTTAATGTGTTTTAATTGTGAGTTTGTAAAATTTTCTAACAACTTGTTTGAAGCTAAAGAAGTTACAATTGCTCTTGCTAAACATATTGTATCATTATTTTTATTTGTATGATACTACTTTTATTTATTGCATCTAATATTTTTAAAGCTTTACCTTTTCCTCTTTTATTGGGTATAATAGTAACTTCAAAAATAACTTCTTCTAAATTTAATTCTTCAGCACTATTTAATAATCTTTCCATTTGATCCATGAATAACTTTTTAACTGTATTATATGTTCTTATAGGCCAGCTTTTATGTTTAGCAATTATGATTTCATGAATAGGTACTATTTTAATTCTTCCATTAGGGTAACCTTTATAGAATAATCTATCATGTGATCAAAAGCATTTGTAAATGTTTCTGGTTTTTCATCCTTTAGACTAATTTTATAATTAAATACATAAATACTTGCTTTATGTTTATATTTTTGTCAAAACAAGTTTATATGAATCTCCTTGCTTGGATAAAATTTTATCCTTTTTGCCTCCATTTTTAAGAAACAATTTTAGTTATATTTAAAATGTCTAAAATAAATCTAACAAATAAATTAGCAGATGAATTACATCATAGAGTTGTAAAATCTTTTCCTAAAAGACGTGTTTATGTCAATTCAATAGATCAAACATGGGCGGTTGATTTGATAGATATGCAACAATATTCAAAACAAAATAAACACTATAAATATTTATTAGCAGCTATAGATATTTTTAGTAAAATGGTTGGTTAGTTCCATTAAAAATAAAACAGGAGTAACAGTAAGTGAAGCATTTAAAACATTATTTAAAGAAAGAAAACCAATGTATATTTGGTCGGATAAAGGATCTGAATTTTATAATCGACAAGTAAAAGAATTGTTAAAAGATAATAACATAAAGTTATATTCAACTGAGAATGAGGAAAAGAGCAGCGTGGTGGAACGCTGGATAGGTACAATGAAACAACATATGTTTAAATACTTTACTGCTAATGAAACTTTTAAATATTATGATATATTGGATAAATTAGTTAAAAATTATAATAATACAGTACATTCTTCAATTAAAATGACACCTGTTAAAGCAAGTAAATTAGAAAATGAATTAACCGTGTATAAAAATTTATATCCAGAAAAGAAAGAGAAAATTAAAAAACCTAAACTCAAAGTAGGTGCTAGAGTAAGAATAACAAAAAAGAAAGGTAAATTTGAAAAGGGTTATACTACTCGTTGGACCAAAGAAATATTTGTAATTGAAAAAGTTTTAAATACAAACCCTGTTACTTATAGAATAAAAGATTTAAAAGGCGAAGAAATTAAAGGTGGGTTTTATGATCAAGAATTACAGATGACTAAGTTTTAAATCTCTAGGTACCTGTAAATATTTACAATGATCGATTTAGTTTATTTAAAAGTCATATCCTATTGAATTAAACACTTACTTTAGAAACACTTTTATAAAACCTATATAACAAAAGAAATTTAAATGCCTCAATTGCTTAATATGTTATCAAGGCTATAAAATATCAAGTTTCTTTCAATTTTAATGAGTTATCCATTTTAAATAATAATGATCCCAAGGATCAAATGATACAGCAATGATTATTTCAATAAAATACAACACTTCACATCAATACTTTAATATTTACTAACTTATTATAACAAAGAATAACAATACACCCCATTGAGCATTTTATCACATTAATAAGAGAAGATGAGAACTAGTATTGAATTAAATGATAATTGATAATTCTCCATTTTATTATCTTTACTCAAATAATCAATACTATGACTGAATTTTTAAATTGTAAGTGATACAATGATAGATGGAATGTAAAAATATCAACAGTTCTGTAATTGGATTATTGATTAACTCCTTAGTTGCAGTAAACACTTGCTTAGTTACACTTTTACAAAAGTAAACAACTCCTTAGTTGCAGTAAACACTTACTTAGTTTCAATAAATACTTACTTAGATACAGTAAACAACTCCTTAGTTGCAGTAAACACGTACTTAGTTTCAATAAATACTTACTTAGATACAGTAAACAACTACTTAGTTGCAGTAAACACTATCTTAACTACCTAATTGTGACATGTTCATATTCAAAATGGAATCTGAATTGAGAAGATGTAATTTAGTTAAAGTGTCGGATGAATTAGAAAAATTAGAAACGTTGTTAGCAAAACATAATAATACGATAAATTTACAAGATACAGAAATAAACAGTACAAAAAAGGAAATTGAATTGTTGACCGATAGAATAAACAAAGCTAAAGAAGATTTTGGTGATAAAAACAAAAGACGGATTTGGTTGAGATTAACAAGACAAAAAGTTAGTGCAAAGACTAAACTCAAAAAATTAACAACGAAAAGAACATACGAGAATGAAGAAAAAACTACATTGGAAATAAAAATAAGTGAATTGATTACCGAAAGGAATAAGATTGCAGAACTTGTTCGTCAAGACAGCAATTACTAGTAATCAACATTTTTAAATCTGCCATCTTCAAAATTAATTTGTGCATCCTGGATTACAAACAGATAAACATTTATTGATTTATTTGCTCCTGCTGTTTTAGTTATTTGGATTGTTATACCTTCAGAGGCATTTTCAATTCTTCTACCTGAACCGTGTAATGAGTTATCATCTGTTGAACGTAAATCTAACCATAATGCATAATTAGTTGTGAGATATTTTTCTAATGTTGTATGAGATAAATTTAAATCTTTTGCAAGTATATTTGTTTCTTTATTTCTTTTAGAATTTAAAGCAAAGAATTTATTTATTTCATCCCATTGTTGATATGCTTTCATTCCTTGACTGTATAGCTGATTTGGAACACCTTCTATTGTCATTTCTACTTTTGTTATATTAGGATTATAATAAGTTTCAGTGCTTGTTCTTTCAGGATCTTCGAACAACATTAGAATTCCTTTCATACTTCTAGCTGGAACATTTAAATTGATATTCCACAATGTATCAGATTTGTTTTGGTTATTTTTCTATGTCTTAGTATTCTATCGTACAAAATAACCATCTTACCATCAACTTGTTGTCTTATCTGTCTTGCTAATTCTGCATCGGAAACCATATCAAATTCTAAACAAATGTTTTTAATTGTGTAACTTGCATCTATATCTGTAGATTTAATAACGTTGCTATAATTATTAAATGTAAGTTCATATTCAAGTCTATCACCAAGACCTGATTGATAAAAGGCATATGAGTTTCTAATAGTTCAAAATCAAGTGGGATACAAAATCTGTTTTATATGCTAATGCAATTGCTTCATCACCCGTATCATTTGCTTTATCACCTACACCAACTCTGTGTTTTAACATGTTTGCTTCACCAATACCTTGGTATGCCATATTTGTTCGTTCAGATGAAGATTTCCACAAATCGGTATAACAATGATAAATATCACTATCATCAATTGACATAATTTCATTTCCACTTATACGAATTGTTGTTTTTTTAACTATTGCTCTTCCTATGTTTGGATATATGGTTGCATTGTCGTCTGTAGATGATGCAAGATCTATCTCAAATGCTAATCTTGTTGTTCCTGGAACAATAACATCATTATTGCTTAGATTGGGGAATCTCACTAATAGCTGTTGATTTTGATCAATAGTTGAAGGATTATTAGTTATTACTACACTTTGACGAATACCTTTCACACCACGAGGTTCTCTTATTTTTCTGTAAGGATTTAATTTGTTTCCGTATGCCGACATTTTTAAGGATTAAATTTGTTATAAAATAATTCAATTACCGCTGATACTAGAGTATTGATACATGCAGAATTATCACTCTTACTAACAAAACCTATTATATCTCCAGCCTTAACTTCAAAAGGTGTATTAAAGTTATAATAACTGTGTGTGACACTACTACCCAAACTTATTCCGTAACCATATGGCTCATTATTATTAACAGTCATCATAACGGCTATATCATCTGTGTTTGTTTTCAGACTTACTAAACCCATACCCAATATTTGTCCTGGAAAGTTCATTACATAATAACCACCATCACCAAAATTAAACATTTGATTTGTATGTATTGAACCATCAATTCCAGCATTTATACTTATTATTTTTCTGTCTGGTTTATTTTTAATATTAGTAACTATATTTTCAACATTTAAAACTCTGATGGTTAGGGCAGCGACACTCCGGCGTAAATCTTTATCCTTAGTATCCATTGTTCGAAGCTCACTCTCCATATTTAATATTTCCTTTTTTATTTCCGATGTATCTACGTGTTTTTTCTTGACACCAAGTATGCTCATTTTATTAAATAAATTATACAATTTCTAAAACACAATTAATTGGTAAATTATTAATTATCTTTTATTATTTTCGTCTCTTATTTCTAATTTCAATTCTGTTATATCACCATTTACCAAATACTTATATTCCGGATTCTCAAATCTTATTGTTATAATATCCCCAAACTCTTTATTTTCAACTGGAACAACAGCCAACAAAGTACTCGGCATACCATCAAGATAATTATAAGAAGTGCTAACTTGTTCCAAATGGATATACAATGATTTATGGATAGCAAAATCTACAAATTTTTTTCCATAATGTAATTCATTAGGTTCGAATTTACGTTCATTATTAAATCCTAACATATTTTTCAAATCTTCATTTATCCTTAACTCAATAGGAGTGTTTAATGACGCAATACCATTTGTTTCATTTACGGATAATACAATATCTTTTTTTTTAAATTCATCCGCTATTTGTTGGAAACTATAATAACCATCTTTAATCCTATGAAGTCTTTCTCCTGTTTGTCTTATAACTCCACCATAAACATTATACCAACCTACACTATATCTTATAGATTTTAAACCAATACGTTTATTTCCATCTCTGTTATCAATGTATTGTTGTAAGTTAATTGTCTTATCAATATTTGAAATAGTGTGGTACATTTTTAATATAAAAAAATGATAACAAAAGAATTTAAATATAATCCAAATGTATCATATAATCCAAGTGTTAAGTATTCTAAAAAGATATAAATCTTGTCGATCAAATAATATTTGTAAATCAAAAGAAAACTTTAAAACAGCTTTCCCGATTTATTTCAAAAATATCAAACCCATCATTACACACCAACGAACCATGGAATACATGGATTCATTCTTCGTTTGATTGGTGGCAATGTCAGTTAAACTTTGCAGTCTGGTGTGCAAGTACAGGATGTGGTGTTTCCTACAATAACCATATACAAAACACTTCAAATCTTACTAAATCACTTTATACATTTCACTTATATTATTGCATTGCCAGAATTTTAAAAGAACTTAAATCACCTTTACCAACAGATTCTTCTTTCTGTTATTACAAAACCCATATGACAAAGCTGCATATCAAAAATTATGCAATGAATTTGATGTTTCTCCAAATACAGATTGGAGACAAAAGTAGAATCATCATCTAAAGGATTAGGAACTTTTCTGAATATTATAAACCAAGTGGTGAATACAGATATCATCATTCAGGGATGGTCCTTCTTTAATATTCATGATACAATTCGTCATACAAAAGATATAAGTATGGCTTGGACAACATTTATATTAGATAAATCAGAGGGTTTTACAAAAGCAGGTATTGAACGTATCAATGAAAGTATTAGAATGTTTGTATGGGCATTATTAGGGCACAATCTCAAACAAGGGTAGAAATATTAAAAGTAGGAACAGGATTTGATGCACAAAAACAATTCTTAGCAAATGTACAAGATGTTATTAATAGTCCTATCGATTTACCCACTCAGATAAAAAATTATCAAAATGTTTTAAAATACGCAAGAAGTAAAGTTGATTATGCTTATGGACTTGGTTTATATATGTCTCCCAGTGATATGGTATTACAAATTGACACCATTGTTGGTTATAACAACAAAATTGTAATTGCAACAGAAAATCAAACACTCGGTTTAAATGATGATTTAAATAATAAAAATTTTGATTTTACCGGTCTCGATCCTGTCGATTTCCAACCAAATAAACCAAAACCGATTCAACAATCTCAATCAGAACCAAAAAAATCAGAACCAAAAAAATCAGAACCAGTTCAAATAGAACCAACACAAAAAATGAATATGACGAACACGAAGATAATAAAAAGCAATAATATTTGGAAGTATTGTATTAGGTATTACAGCACTTATTATTTATAAAATTTATTAATTTATTTTTAAATATTCCTAGCAGCAGCATACAATAAACCAACAACCAAAACAAGCAAAGCCCATAAGTTGTTTGCAAACCAATTTACTACGTCTTTTGTTGCAGACAATAACCAAGATACAATAGAACCTATAATACCTGGTAATGCAGCTGCTAATTTTCCTGCAAGAAAAGATAATAGTTTTCCAAGATTTTTTAATTGTTTTTTTATCCAGTCTTGTACACCACCTTTTGACGGAGGAGTTGGTGAAGGTGAAGGGGAAGTAGTTCCACCAGTAAATGCCTCAACAATAACACCAATAACCATTCCAAAAGCAGTTAAAATACTAACTATTGTAATTCCTTGTTCTCTAAATAAAGTTCTTATTCTTTCACCTAATGTAGTGTCTTCATTTAATACTTTACTTATTGTATCTTTGATTCTATTTATCTGACTACGTAGTTTATCTTTGTTAATATTGATCACTTCTAGTCTTGCACTTCTCTCAGATTCTAATTCTCTTATTCGACTACTTATTCTCTCTATTTGAAATTCATCATTGTTTTCTTTAGCTTGTTCTAATTTAGTTTTTTCTTTTGTTATATCTTTATTTGTTTCATTTAGTTTTGCTAATTCATTTGCAATCTCTTCTTTTACTGTTGTCATTGCTTCCATTATACCATCCAATTCTCTTTTGTAATATCTGTTTGTGTTTCGATTTCTCTGTAAGTTGTCCCTTCTTCTACAAAAGAAGTTTCTATTTCTTTTACATATGTTTCCGAATTACTTGCTGTTTCTAATAATTCTTGTACTTCTTGTTGTGTAGATATTTCTTTTAATGGAATTTCTATATTATTGAGTTCACGAATTGGTGTTTCATTTAACATTCTCTGAAACTCTGCTCTACCTTCTATTATTCTATCAGATATTTTAAAATCATCTACACCTAAAACATCTCTAACAAAATTAACACTGTATTCTCTTTGAAGAGTGCTAAATTTATAAAATTGTAATACTCCTTTTGGTAATATGTTAATGCAACATCATTACCTAATTCACCTTTACATATAACATTAGTCTTCCATCATTATCTTCCTGACAAAAACCTCTTCATTACGTATAGTTTGACCATTTTCATTATAAAATCTTTTCATCATTTTTTTGTAGTTTCTTTTTCAAGAATTTTAGCATCATTTTCTGATAAATCTCTTGATACTTCAATTTCCTTATTTATAGACTTTTGAAACTCTTCATCATTTCGAAAAGACGTTTCTTTTTCTTCTTCATTATAATCATCATCAAATACAGGATTATCAAATTCAACACCTCCTTCAGCCATTTTTTTAAAGAGAATTTGGTTCATATTTTGGAGGAGGGTCATTAACTATTGTAATTTTGTTAAAAAATTAGATATTTTCCATTTTTTTTTTAATTCACGTCTTACTCTAGCTTCTGTGTCTTCTATCAATTTCTTTCTTTCGCTGTCATTCAATACTGTTTGTGTTTGTTTTGTACGTATATTTTCTTTCATTTTATTGTATTTTTCCAATTCATCTAAAATCAATTTAAATTCATTCTCACTTATCTGTCCATCAGTTAAAGATTTTGATATCAAATCTTTTATACTGTTTAATTTACATTCTGCCATTGTTTTAATTTCATAATGTTTTTTGATTTTGTTGTTAACTTGCGTCTAGCAAATTTAATTAAACCTCCTAAACTTCCACATACAATAGCTGTAATCTGTATTGGAAGCAAGATAGAAAAGCTATTCCTATACCAGCTAAAACAACGGAAGTCGAAATTAAACTTGTATCGACACCATCAGTAACATTGACTCCGCGTTTATATTTCTTGTATAGTGATTTACGTTTATCTCTCTCATTTATTAATGTTTTTCTATTTCTGTTATTTTTGTAGTCTATAATTTTGTCCATCTTCTGTAGGTAATTCTGGATATAATGGTATATCCATTGATAAATCGGGAGCTGTAGGTTGTTTCATTTTTAAAGTAAAATTGATTTTTTTTCTCCAAAATCCAACAGAATTTTTTGCGGTGTGTTCTCCTGACCTTTTTATTTTTGTTTTTGAAATTTTTTGTTGTTTTTTTTTTGGGTATTTTAAGGTTTTTATAAAAAGTAAAAATTTTATTTTTGGGAGCAAAGTTTTTGCTGTTTTTGGGTGTTTTTGCTTTTTGGTAAAATTTAGTGTCTTTTGCTTTAAATGAAGGTATTTTAGGGGTCAAAAATTTTTTTTTTTTTGGGGGTCTGAGGTGTGTGATTATGTGTTGGATTTAGTGTAAAGACGTCATTAACAGTGCAATGCCAAGATACAGGTATCGACAGATTGTAAAGCCATGGATGTGCATATGTATATAAAATAATATTTAGTTTGATTTTGATTTGCTGAAAACAATCAAAATCAATATTAATACCTGTAAAATAATATTCAAAGATCTAATTACGGTCTTGAATTGGTAACCTTCTAGAATAAATTTATTTGAAGGATCGATAAGTTTACCCGGATCGTATCTGAATGTCTGGGCTCGGTAAGCAACATCTCCCTAAAATTAGGATGTGCTATTGCGTTAAAATAAATTTACAACCAAACTTCAAAACCAAATCTTTGTATCTTTGGAAGAATTATTTAAGGTTTTAAGTAATTTGTGGTAACGAAATCCCTGACTTAATAATTTACCAGTATTACATAGATTGCGTTAATTGAGATCCAAAACGTAAAACAGACACGGACATAGCGAATGAGTTGTGATATATAAACACCGTTAGATGGTGCCAAAGGAACATCACCGTCCAAAAGGAAAAATAACAATAGGGAACGAAAAATCATCCCTTTTGTCGTAAATTTTAGTGTAGCGTTTCCTGTGTAAAACTGAAATATCTAAATCTAGGAAAAGACAGTTATTACCGTTTATATTTGATGGTTTCCGGTGTATATGGTACTTGACCCACATAAAAGTTAACCACCCACCCCTCCCCCACCCCGCCCAAATCGCCTTATATCGAACATCGACTGTAATGGTTTCGTTGTTCTAGTGCCATCATTCAAAATTCTCCAGTAAAAAATCATTATTGCTTATCAGTGGTGAAAATCCCACAACCGTGAAGGAGGGTAAAATTTCAATGATGGTTGTCAAAATCCCATTGCTGAGACAAGTGTTATTAAATATTTTTGGTTATATGATTTTAATTTCAGATACTTATTGAAACATCACACAATATTACTATTAGTAGTAGTTTCAACGCTATTATAAGTTGGAATTCTGATATCTTCGCTGGGAGGAGAAATTTTCTATGATTTATAAGTTCTCAAAATACCATGGCCAAGAAAAAGTATGATAAATAAAGGCAATAGTAGTATACCGCTGTTCAATAGTCATAAATTGATCAAACTGAAACAAATCCGGGTCACAAACCAAAGAAAATATGGTGGGTTGAACCTGGTTTTATGGCTAGCCAAACGTACAGCTTATATGGCAATGTTAATAATACCGCTAAAATGACAACATTACGTGACAGGAATACAGTACAGAGAAATACATAAATAAATAATATAAAAGTCCATTTCAACATGTAAACCACAGAATAACAACGAACACCTAAAATTAATTTACGACAGAACACAAATAACAAATACAGCACAATAGAATAATGAACTTTGCGTCACAAGAATATATCAACGCCACAAAAGTGACGTCATAGGTAAATTTCTATAAATACAATATGAAATTGGGATTCAGTTGTAATGGTGTTATTTGATGTATTTTCTAACCATTACAAGAATTTTAATATAGAATTGTGTTAGTAATGGTGTAATTATTTGTATTTTATAACCATGTCGGTTTTTCTTCTAAATCAAACTGTGTAAAACAAATAAATCCTGTGCATATAGTTGCTTTAAACTAAAAATCATATAAATGAACTAGGTGATTAATATCTTTACTTTTACATACATATAGAAAATAAAAATAGAATTAAAACCACAAACGATAAGACATAAAACAACATCCAACCAGAATTACAAATGGAACATCATAACAAAATACATGAATGTTGGATGTACAAATACCGAGACACGTCTAATAGCAATGCGAATTTACACTCAGCAAAACAGTCATATTCGGGAATAGGTCACGTTCAGTACTTAGAAGACCAGACGACGTAGATGGTAAACCACAATCTAAGACGTGGTAAAAATGTCGTTAGTTAGTTTAGACACAGACACATCGTATAAATCAACCAATTCGTGATGGTGTCCATAAAATTTACGGAGTGTCATTTTTAATCTTTCCTCCTCATAACTCTGTAAGAGCAATTTCTTCGTAAGGAGCACACTCCTGTATATGAAGTCCGTATAGTGTGAATATAAACGAGCATAACGTATCAACTGAGATATGTTAACACCATACGATGGGGCAGAGGGTATGTTACTGCTGAGAAATTGAAATTAATAATTGGGAAGTTGAAATCGTCCCGTTTGTCAAAGATTTTAGTGTGAAGTCGTCCATGTGTGTCAATATTAAGGAAAAGATAAATGTTAATCCAATAAAACGGTCAATGGAAATTCAACATAAATAAACAAGTCTATGTAGAATCATTTCTATTTATCGGATTTTATATTCGGTCGTTATCTTACCATCGAATTAAATATATCATGTGATGTTGTCGTTCACATGGGTCACGCCAGTACTTACACACAGTTTTTTTCTGATGTTTTGTTGTTACACCACTTTTAGGGGAGGGTTGAATAATATGACGAAAACATAATAACCCCGTAATATTCTTTGTGCCTGTCCAAAATTAGAAACCTGCAATTCAGTGGACGTGGTTGCTGATTGTTATATTTGTTTTTCGTTTATTGTTTAGTCATAAATCAGACCTTTTCTCGTTTGAATTTGATTTGTTTTCATTATTTTCATGTCTGAGACTGCGATAGCTGACTATACTTTATGGATTTTACTCTTTGTTCAAGGCCATACGGTGATTTATTGATGCTTTCTGGTGGATAGTTGCTCCTTCGACAATCATACTACATCTATCTCCCTGTGTTAATAGTATAGAGAAACATTTAAACCGGTCATGAGAGTCTGCTACTTACGAACTGTTCCCTTTGTCCTGGTCTCACTACCACCGGTGGAGCTTGGATAATGCCACCATTGATGTATGATTCGGGGTAAATCAAAGGGTATTTGGTCCAGTTTTCTACTTCCACCGTACAGGCAACACTATAACCGGAACCACCTAAAAGGCCATTAAGTACACTTGCACCGGAAGTTACAACACTGGCAGGCGTTCCACCGCTGCTATAGCAGCTGCCCAGTCTATTAAACCAGTCACTCTGGCAAATAGCCCTGAAAGTAAGAAACATCTAATTTTGTTCAAAGTAAAATATAACTGTTTTTCAAGGCATTTTGAAAATAGAACTTTGTGAACGGATCTAAATTTTATAAATCACTAGTACCTTTATGTCAACATATTCTTAACTTCAAAATAACACAGATTATATTCGATTTCACGTTAATTCATAACATCTTTGAAGATTCTTGCTATCACAAATGCCTTACAATCGGCAAACCTCGGCAAATTCCGCTACCTTTCATCTTAAATCTGCCAAATGAAAGGCATTAGTGATTTTAAGAGTTCTCTTCCTTAACAAACGTAATTCAATTACAAATATTCATTTATATTACATGTCCCTCTGTAATTGTCCATAGGCTAATCAATCATATGTAAGAACTATTTTAAACTAGTAATCTTAGAACTGGATGCGCCCCAATTTACCAAAATGAATGCGTTGAAATATGAATCTAAACAACTCCTCAAAGATAGCTGTACATTACTGAAGATTTCGATAATATGAAGTATTTTCTTTTAAAATTAAGTCCATGTACACGTGTTTTATAATAAAATTGACATTCAACTATATAAAACAGATTCAACTTTTTTTTCATAGTTTGAAGTATCATAAATAAAAAATAAAATAACAAAATACCGAACTCCAAGGAAAAATTCAAAACGGAAAGTCCTTTATCATATGGCAAAATCAATAGCTCAAATATACCAAACGAATTAAAAACAAATGTCATATTTCTGACTTGGTACAGTCATTTCCTGATGTAGAACATGGTGGATTAAATCTGTTAAATAGCTAGTTAATTTTGTCACTATTAAAAAGTCTATTTAACAGTAAAATGAGGAGAAAAACAATTTATCAATTCAATGCGTCTGAAGCGCTTTTCTAAATTTACCGGTACCTTCAACTACGGAAAAATTGACAAAAAATATTTTCAAATTTTGCTCTTGTTACTGTCTGTTGGTCATAAAAAAGTTTTCTCCAAATTTGAAAGAAAGAAAGTTTAACAAAGTTAATGATTTCTAAAAAAATCACTTAACAACAGACATGCTAAATGTTGATGTCACAGCTGCCGCCGATGACGTAATTTCAAGTATCCCACCTTTAACATGTTGGCCCGGTTCCAAGTTGTGTTCTACAATTAGACAGACAGAACGACGAGCGAACATGGCGATTTATATATACCTCCAGACTTTTTTCGGGGGTATACAAATATTTAAACACTTTAAAAAAAAAAGACTGCCTCAACATGCTCAATGCAAATATTGACAAAAAAAAAAATGTGTGCACGTACATACCAGTAAGACAACATAACAGAAGGTCAACTCTCATGTTTGTGGACGTTAGGATTAAGTTTAAGTGGCATATGTTGATAACCTTTTGCTCCTGTTCTTACGATTTTGATAACCTATTTGATTTGTCCTGCTAGATTACAAGCCAAGGTTACACGGTTAATGTGTGCAGGCGACATATGCATGCATTTAAATATTATCAAATGAAAAATATGGTATGGACAACAGGACAACAGCAGGAATAAAAATATTCGTACCAATTAAAGATCATGTCCCGTTGCAGACTGTTGTCGATCCATGTAAAACACCCATTTGTATATACAGTCGACTCTCGTAATCTCGAAGTCAGCCGGACCAGAGAAATATTTCGAGATACCCGTAGTTCGACTCAAACGAAAACCGGAAGTTTGACAGTCCAAGGGACATAACTCTTGCTTAGCTTGGTAAGGCTAAAATAAATCCGGATGGGAAGGGGATCGATATTCTGGTCTCAGATCGATGTTTTTGTATGTTATGGTCTTTTGCTATTATAATAACATTTTATGTCTCTTATTTATTTCTTTGTACAGTTACAATTTGTCCCTGTGGCTTTTAGCCGAGAGAGTCATTTCCAATTGATCTTAGCGTTATTTAAAGTTGACAAAATTGTTCATTCTCGTATACAAGAGATTTTAGAAAATTTAGATTTCTTTTAATTTTCTTTCATTAAAATATTTTTCTGCAAGAGAAAATACAAAAAAAATAAAGACGCCTATTGAGTAGTTTAGGTTGATCGCCAACGGAAGTCTTAATCCCCACTTTATACACAGCCAAGCTCATTAGTGTATGATTACGATTAATTGTTTTAAAACATTTTAAATAATTTTTCATAAACTATAACAATGTATCACTAATTATTTATCATGGTGATTAAAGATAATCTTAGGTAAACACTCGTGGAAAAAGCATGTCATAAATCAATACAGTGGTCAGTGACCGGAAATTTAATTACACGTGTATTGTCAGATTAACTCTTCAATCCATTTAAATCCCCGAGGTCATGTTTTGACATATGTGTTTTGGTTCGAGATAAATAATGAATTTTGAATGGTTTTGTTAACCTTGGGACCATAAATTTAGTTCGAGTCAACCGAAATTTCGACTCATCCAATTTCGACTCATCAGGAGTCGAAATACATATATTTATATGGAACAAAGTTCGGGACCACGAGAAAACTTCGACTCATCCGAAATTTCGAGTCAACCGAGTTCGAGACAACGAGAGTTAACTGTAATTCAACATTACATCATTCCCTTGTGCACCGTTCACCATTTCAATAATAACACTATTTAAAATAAACAATAATTTAAGTTTTCAAAGACATACAATTACAAATTTCGATGTTAATAAACTGAACTTATAATGAATGTATAAAACCCTACCTTTCTACACTGCACGATACACCAAGATGAGACTGACTACCAATCGAGTTAGAGTTAAAGTTCGAGTTAGAGTGCGAGTTGAAATTCGAATTAAAAATTTGGGTTAAGCTTTGAGTAAGTCAAGAGTTAAAGTTGGACCCAAAGTTCGACTAGTAATAGAATTTGTACTTTCCAGAGCAACATGACAGGTGCCATTAGTGGATCAGGATCTCATTACCCGTCCGTAGCATCTGAGATCATCCCAGTGTTTTTGTTGTTGCTCGGTCTTTGCTGGTCTGTGTAGTATTTTGTGGATTTTTTTTCTCTGTACGTCGTCTTTCGGTGTATGGCTTCGTCAGTTCCTCTTCAACTAATGAAGTTCGATGAACCCTGCAAGACGACCAAGTACACCATATAATCTTTCCATATACAAAACACAACTAACCTTTTGCTTATATTTTCATAGTACTTGAGAAACGGAGACCCAAATCTAACCAAGAAAACTAAATATTGACTGTTGAACCATAAAAATTAGGTAAAAGTCAGATGAGCTTTTCAACAGACATGTGCGGCGTACAATCATTCCATGCACCAAATACAGTTGGCCCATTACTCATAATATGAAAGCAAGAGCGGAAACGCTGAAATGTGTCGCCTGCTTTACTTACCATGATTGATTGTATGTTGATAGTCCTAACGATAAAGTGTTACATGTATCATTTAGACTGAACATGATCAAGTATCCATGAAAATGAGGTCAAGGTCAGATAAACCAAGCCAGACATACACGTACACCTTTTAACCATTTCATACACCATAAATGACCTGTTACTCATAGTATAAAAGAAACAGACCAAACCGAGAAAATTTAATATTGATCAATGAACCATGAACTTGATGTCAATAATAACACTATTTAAAATAACCAATAATATAAGTTTTCAAAGACATACAATTACAAATTTCGATGTTAATAAATTGAACTTATAATGAATGTATAAAACCCTACCTTTCTACACTGCAACCCTGTCGGACAGACCTGTACACCTAATAATCATTCCACAAACCAAATATAGTTGACCTACTGGTTATAGTATCTTACAAGAGGACATAACTACTGGCATGCAACACTGATCAATGCAAAAAGTGAAAATCGTCCATAATATTGAACTGGACCTCCATTTTGGATTAGTAACAACATATTACAGTTTGACAAGAGAGCACACGCTGAAATAGCTCGCCTGCTTTACTAACCATGATTGATTATATGTTGACAGTCGTAAAGGGCAAGTTTTACTACATGTTATTGTATCACTCACATAAACTTAACGTTGTCAATGATCGCATGACATTGAGGTCAAGGTTAGAGAAACTAAGCCAGACAGACATGTACACCTTGCGATCATTCCTTACACAAACAATAGTTCCATATAGTATCTTTAAAACAGATTTACTCATAATAAGAGGGAAATTTGTGAGTTTGAATGTCCCTTTGGTATTTTTAGCCTCTCTTTTACATGCCAAAACTTTGTCACATAAGCCTATATAGAAGGTTTCGAAGCCTCCAGGTCTTCTAACTTCTGAAATATAGAGCTTAATACAAATAATTTATGATGCTGCCACCGGTTTGTAATCCATATATCTCCCATTCTGCAACTTTTTTTCATGGATCATTGACAACTTTAAGTGTTTGTGATACATGAAGTAAAACTTGACCTTTACGACTAGACAAAAAGTCACTTAATCATAATGAAAACTTTGACTGTCACAATCAACCAGGAAAATCAAGATCAAATGAGCCATCAAGACATGTACATGTTGACTGTACAATCATTCAATGCATACACCAAATATACCTGACCTCTTGCTTATAGTATCCCAGAAAACCCAACTACATTCACCAATAAACCATAAAAATAAAGTCCTGGTAATATGAAACCTGCAAGAAAGACATTTTTACCTAACAATCATTCCATACTTCAAATGAAGTTAACCTTCCGTTTATAGTATCTGGGAAACAGACTCCATTACAGAAACCTTGATCTTTGGTCAATAATAATCAGGTAAGCTCGTCTCTGCTGAATATGAAGACCATATATCAAACATCGTTACAATTATTGTTTCCTCCCAAGCGATGAATTTACATGACAAAAACTTTAGTTTTTTTAAAGAGTCATCGAACCATAAAATTAAAAGGACAAATGACATATGACTGAAAATTCTGTGAAACTTCATGCAAGAGTTTTGTGCATAAATCTCATGGAAAAACATGATGAAATCTTTCAAACTAAGTTTATTTAGACATAAATAAATAAATTTTGTTATTAGTATCATAATATTAAAATTTGAAAAGCATTGGTTGATCAGTTCATAAGTTATTGCACGGAAAGTGTTGGCAGCTGCCTGTCAATTGCCCACCAGCCTGCAGTACTTTACCAAAAGTTAACTGGATTTTTCTTTAGAAAACAAGTTTAAAATCAGTTGGGAAGGGCACTCAATAGATCGGTACAATGAAAAAAATACAACAACTAACATAAAAACATAAAACACACATTTGTTTTGACGATCAAGAATATCAAAATCGTAAATTTTATTCATATTTTATGAAAATGCACTTTTATAATTCTGTATAATGTCCTCTACAACATTAAAAGCTTCTTCAAAATCCTCCTGAAAAGATAAAACAAAATCTTAGAAATCCTGACTTCACACTTTTGTTATATTATATTTTACCTATGAAATATTCAATTTCAAAATTCTAAAGTTATTTAAAATTGCATTACATTGTGTTCGTTTTTGCTACTTCAAGTGATTTCAGAACAGGATTTCAAAAGCAACTACTGCAATAATTTTTTGACTGACAGAATATAAATGTTTGATTATCAGTTACATTTGATTGACATAAAACAAATTGTTACACCAGGGTTTTCCAAAAGTTGAGACTTGGTTGGGTCATAATTGGAAATACATACAAGCAAACTGTTCCGCTAGAAGTCAACACGAAGATATCGAACATTTCAATCATGGAACCAGAACAACGTCTCGCAAGACCGGAAATAGCCTTCAAGGACGAAAATCCAATTGTTGTTCAGGATAACGACCAACACTTTAATTCGAATACAATTCCTTGAGTGTACTGGACCTAGCACCAAGCCTGGTAGATTCATGAATTTCTCTACAGGGACAGATGTCGTGTCACTTAAAGCAAAATCTGTGACATCTATAGAAAATTCGATGGATGAAGAGAATTTCGTTCTGGAATCAACAAAACCTGACGTTCACGGAGAAGAAATAAGTCGCAAACAAAAACCTATTCCGAAACAAGGACTGCTCCGAGTAGAAAGAAGTATGGTAAAGTCTGACTCGAATCTAAGTGAAAAGGAACCAGTGATCTTATCTGGACATCATCACAAAGTGACACCTTTTGTCAGACATTACTACGACAAAATCAAATATCAAGATCGTCATATAACAAACAGAACAACTAGATCCGCAGGATTAAACGTTAAGCCGAAACGATTTATTTCGCCAGAAATGTACTCAAATGACTATCCTATCGTCGGATACTTCCTTCTAAAGAATGAGAAACTGTGTCATACCCAGTTTCAATTGGGATTTATATATTTTATATTCATATGTGATTAAATCATTAAATAGTGATATCAGTCAAATATCAGACGGGGAGTGTGTTGTCTTGGATCCCTAATTTATCTATATATTTTGTGTAATTATATTCACGATTAGTTTATATATTTCCGAATTTGATCTAGCCTTCACCGCATAACATTCTATTGTTACCGTAGCCTCGCATCCGTCTTGTGCAAATCAACTTTGCCACGCCACATCACTGGACAAAGGACTGTCGCAGGATGCATTCTTAATCACAATTTGTGGCTAACCACAGCGTGAGTAACATTTGAAATAGTTTAATTGATGCCTTCAAATTGCGCGTGATACATTTAACTGTGCAACAAAAGTATAATTTATCTATTTTTACATTGGAAGTATTTCATTCTACATTCTGGACTACGCCGTGTCGGAGCATTGAATTGCTACATCCTGGACTACGCCGCTACTCCATACCGGATGAATCATTAACTTTAATAATATTATTTAACACATTGTAAAATTGTACTTTATTTTGTATTTTCAGTTATTTACCATTTTTGGATTGGTGATAGAATAAAAGTCAGCACCTGATTGTTTTATCTCTTTGTAAACCCAATCACCTGGTTTAAACTGACTGGTCGAGCCAGCACAAGGACATCATTCGTAAATATAAATCAACATGCACATGATGCAGACATTTTATATGCTCAGGTATTTCACATCTAATCTTTTATGGTAATATTCTATACAAAGCACAAAAATGTCGTCATTCACCTCAAAAGCTAACCAAACCTTTAAACAGACTTATTCAGAAGGGATATAGTTACGATACTGTTGTCAGGTCATTAAAGATGGCATATTTTGGATTTAATATTGATTCACTCATAGGGTCTTTGCATCGGAAATAAACACATTTATTATAAAACCAGTTGTTGGCATGATACGGGTTATGTTCTTCTCATATATTTTATGATGGTATGATACTAAACCCCTAGCGGGAGGGATTGTGCTTGATTTTCATATGATGAAGACATAATCTTTCAATCAGTTTAATTGAAGTCTGGATCTGGCATGTCAGTAACTGCTAGTAGTCCTTTGTTAATTTATGTATCATTGTCATTTTGCTTAGTTTCTTCTGTTACCTTTTCTGACATCGGACTCGGACTTCTTTTGAGCTGAGTTTTACTGTGCCTATTGCCATGTGTTTGTTTATTCTACATTGGCTAGAGGTATAGGGGGATGGTTGAGATCTCACAAAACATGTTTAACCCCGCCGCATTTATGCACCTGTCCCATGTCAGGAGCCTCTGGCCTTTGTTAGTCTTGTATGTTTTTTTAATTTTAGTTCATTTACATGTTTCAGAGTTCAGTGTGACATCCATTTTCACTGAACTAGAACACATTTTTGTTTAGGGGCCAGCTGAAGCCCACCTCCGGTGTGGGATTTTCTCGCTGTGTTGAAGACCCATTGGTGGCCTTGGGCTGTTTTCAGATCTTTGGTCGGTTACTTTGTCGTCTCTTTGACACATTCCCCATTTCCATTCTCAATTTTATGAGACATTTTGTCATTTTGGTCATATTGCTTTTGCCATGTTTTGGCATTTATACATCCTTGGCTTTCAAATATTTGGCTTTGAGCATTCCTTATGATGGTAAATCCAGAAAAGCGAGTCGGACACATGAAATTTATATTAAGTGTTATTTTCATTACTTAATCATTGTACTAAAGCTTTTGATTTTGCACAAAATTAGCAGATACAGAAGAAAATTTGAAGTACAATTCAAAAATTATTTCCATCAGATTTTGAAACTGAAAACTAGAAATGCTGCTTGCCATGGTGTAGTGTGTTCTTCAAAATTATGGTTTTTGATTGCCCCTTAGCTTGGTACCCTTTCCATTTTTGTTATCAAACAAAATAATGAAAACAACACCTCATAAATTTTATGTGTCTGAAGCGCTTTTTGGATTTACCTTCATCGGGAACACTCAAAGCCAAATATTTGAAGCCAAGGATTTATAAGAACCGAAACAGCTATACAACAAAAAGAACCTAAAAACATAGCCAAATCCATCTAAGAAGATATAGGAAGATGTGGTGTGAGTGCCAACTTTGCCTCAGGAGTTGAAACCTTAGTTTCTTTATAATTTCAAAATTTATTAACAGACAATTTTAGATAGGTTTGTTATAAATCATGCCAGTACTGAAGTACTGACTACTGAGCTGATGATACCCATGGACTGATAGTCCACCAGCAGAGTTATAGACCCAGTGCTGTAAAAATGAGAACAACATGCTGTAAATTTCATGCTTAAAAAGCTTCTCTGGATTTACCTTCATCAGGAATGCTCAAAGCCAAATATTTGATATTGTAATATCAAACTACTTCCAATAAGGAATGTTAAATCACCAGCCATGTGTTCCATTAAAAGATATATGATAACCTGGGTAGGTACTTTTATAATAAACTACATTTACAGGTAAATTTTAAATTACACATATATTTTTATTGAACAAGACATTAATTCTGTTAAAATGTCAACAGACCAATTAAAAATTAGGGACTTTTTTTTTAATTTTAGTTTTTGGAAAAAAATTGAAACAGCTCTAATAAAGATTAACCGTATTCCTGTTTAAATTAAATACATACCTTACAGAAAAGTAAGTTTTGATGTATGAAAGCTGTAATCATCTATTTTGCAATCCTTGTTTTACCATACATGAGCAATACACTTACTTAGACAAAATGACTCAATCTGAAACCTATACACAAATATTTAAACAATATCTCACTTACATTGGTTACTCCATATTTGTTGTACCAATGGAGATAAGCTTTGGCAGTGAATTTGACCCTTGACCTTTCATAGACTGTCTCAAGGAATTCTACTATTGACTCTGAATTTGATGCTACTGTAATTGAAGCTGTGTCTTTTGGTCCAATACTGTTGGTTTTGGCTGAAACAATAATTTATTGTTGATATATGATAAAAATTTGTAAGGGTTCCATGGAACCCAGTGTCTCGCCTACTTTTGCTGTTAGTCGCAGGATCAACAAAATGGGGAAAAATTATTAAAAATTTTCCTCTAGATCCTATCTTTTGATTGTAAGAAGTTCTATTCAAGTTTGGTAAAATCCAAGAAGGTTTATGAATCTAATAAATGTTTTAAAACTTTAACTGCAGACTGTACGTAATGTTAACTGGAATAAAACTAAGTCCATTTATAAGTAATATAAGGAAAAACAGGAAATCCATTTTACAAAATTTCCTTCTAGATACTTGCTTTTGATCATAAACAAGCTTCTGTCCAAGTGTGGTACAAATCCAGGATAGTTTAAGAAAGTTATTAAAATTTGAAAAACTTTAACCAGAGTGAATGTTATGTTAACTGGCAGAAAAACTAAGTCCATATATGAGTAAAATACGGAAAAACAGGAATTTTTTTGTACAAAATTTTCTTCTGGATACTATCTTATGGTATAAACAAGCTTCTGTCCAAGTTTGGTACAAATCTAGGATAGTTTAAGAAAGTTATTAAAATTTGAAAACTTTAACCACAGAGTGAATGTAATGTTAACTGGCAGAAAACTAAGTCCATTTATGAGTAAAATACGGATAAACAGGATTTTTTTACAAAATTTACTTCTGGATACTATCTTATGATCATAAAGAAGCTTCTGTCCAAGATTGGTTGAAATGCAGGATAGTTTAAGAAAGTTATTAAAATTTCAAAAACTTTAACCACAGAGTGAATATTTGTGGACGCCGCCATGGACGGAATGTAGGATCGCTATGTCTGCTTTTGCGACAAAAGTCGCAGGCTCGACAAAAATCTACTGACACATAGTTTATGAAACCTATACAGGCACCTGCTAACATGTTTAACCCCGCCACATTCTATATGTATGTGCCTGTCCCAAGTCAGGAGCCTGTAATTCAGTGGTTGTCGTTTGTTGCTGTGTTACATATTTGTTTTTGTTCATTATTTTGTACATAAATTAGGCCGTTAGTTTTTCGCTTGAATTGTTTTACATTTGTCATTTCGGCCTTTTATAGCTGACTATGCGGTATGGGCTTTGTTCATTGTTAAAGGCCGACGGTGACCTATAGTTGTTAATTTCTCTGTCATTTGGTCTCTTGTTAAGAGTTGTCTCATTGGCAATCATACCACATCTTCTTTTTATATTTATGTATTTCTCTCATTCTTTGCAGATACTTTTCTGAACAGTTGATTAATTTTGTTTTATACCTAATCAACCTGTAGTTTTTAGGTTTTCTATAAAAGATATTGCTAGGTTATACCTGTATTGCCATGAGTATTTTATGTTTTCCATTGTGAGTCGAGACAAGTATGGGAGATTTGTTTTGGCATACATTGTACATGTTTTATGACATCAAAAGACACAAAATTTCAATTAATCACTCTCTTTTATTTACCAGGTGAAAAGAAATAAAACAAGAATGTGTCCATAGTACATGGATGCCCCACTGCACTATCATTTTCTATGTTCAGTGGACCGTGAAATTGGAGTCAAATTAATTTGGCATTAAAATTAGAAAGATCATATCATAGGGAACATATGTACTTAGTTTCAAGTTGATGATTGGACTTCAACTTCAGCAAAAACTACCTTGACCAAAAACTTTAACCTGACTTGACCAAAAAACTTTAACCTGAAGTGGGACGGACGGACGAACAAACGGACTCACAGACCGAAAACATAATGCCCATAAATGGGGCATAAAAAGTTATCACGTTTGAAAGACAGTTATCATCATACTGTTAAAATTTTTTTTTTACATGAAATTTATTTTTTTTTTTTGACTAA
>JAASAO010001837.1:0-27570 GCA_017311375.1 Mytilus coruscus | reverse complement strand
TAAACTGTATGTAGATTCATGTAGGCTGAGTATGCTGTTTCCAGATTATAGTACATATTTATATAGAAGTGCAGTCATAGGTTTGGAACGTACAACAAAAAGACAATGGACACACTGGTCAGAAATGAAATCTCTACAACATTCAATATGGCGAGATTTTCAGAATATAACGCGTATGTGATTTATAATCTCTCATTGTTAACATCACACAAGCATTGAAAGACGATTAGTACAGCAACGGATAATAATTAAGGAATCACTTACATTTCTATGAATTATTCTTTCCTGGAAACGGTCCTAAAAATTGTCCAGGAAAATTGTACAATCTACTGTGTTTGTATCACACTTCATGATCGCTGCCGCGTTTGAAAAAGGCGGTCACACACGTGCGGTTATACATTAATCAGATCATGTCACGTGATAATATTATCAATAGATTATTGGGAGTGCCAATCCTCGTGTATCTGTTGTGTAGATGCCGCACTTTCACATGTTGTGTCTTATCTGTGATTAAAATATTTCCGGATAATAACAAATTAGTTAGTAGCATATTTCGACGATTGATAATTTATATTTTTGTATACTTTTATGATTTTAATAAACGACCCGGTTAGACGTCGGTTTGAGCTTTTATTATATTTCTTTGGAAAATTCCTGATTTTACTAGAAATTGTACAAAAAAATTAAAAGGCAAAACTGATAACAATTTAAATAGCAAAATCCTTATTTGTGAAGTTTTGTTGATACAACAACAAACGATGTACAACTATGATGATTCCTCTTTAAAACTGATGGTGAATATTTTTTTACATCTTTTTTCTCGACGAACTTCCCTCGTCGACATATCAACCAACATTAAACGTTAAAACAACATATTTATTTCAACCTAACTTCAACATTAAAAATTCAACTAAAATTCAACGTTGAAACAACATACTTTCTGCAACATAACTTCGACGTTGCTGTTACAACGTTGAAACAACGTTGAAGCAACGTCATGACAAAATATCAACCACATTTCAACGTTGAAATGACGTTGCGTGCCGGGTGGGTAGAGGCTCTCAAGAGCCTGTGTCGCTCACCTGTATCGACTGTGGATTTTGAAATCATGTGAAATAAGTTAAAATCATAATAAATAGTATTAGATACCCTAATAACGATCGAGACTAAGTTTGGGTTAATTTGGTCCAGTAGTTCAATTAAAGCAGATTCATCTCATTGCAGTCTTACAATAGTTACCGAAGACCCTTTATCATTTAAATCAGTTTTCAAGTTGTGTCCATTTGAATTTATTTTTTTTTTACAATTTTTTTTATAGTGAACACCTATGTTCTATTTTTAGCCATGGAAGCCATCTTGGTTGAGGGGCAGATTCATTGGATAAATTTTTAAAAGTAGATACCCTAAGGAATATTTAGGCCAAGTTTGTTTTAATTTGGCCCAGTAGTTTCAGAGAGGATTTTTTGTTAAGGTTTCCAAAATTTGAGAAAAATTACTCCTTACGGGATCAATTGACAATAATTTTGGTCATGTTGACCTATTTGTAGATCTTACTTTGCTGAACAAATTTGCTGTTTACAGTTTATCTCTACCTATAATAATATTCAAGTAAATAACCAACATGACCAAACACTGCAAAATTTTCTTAAATTTCCAATTTAGGGGCAGCAACCCAACAACAGGTTGTCTGATATGTCTGAAAATTTCATGGCAGATTGATTTTGACTTGATGAACATTTTTTTGCTCTAAGTTCCTCAGAAAGATGAGACGAAAAATATTTATGGGACGGATGGACAGACAGAGATAAAATAGTATACCCCCACTTTTTCAGTGGGGTATAAAAAATGTGACGAAAATTTACAACTTGGCTACTCATGTGTAAAATGATGTAAGTGTTCGGTAAACAGGAAGTTGTTGAGTGATGAATCTGAAAACGCATCACAAGGTAAAGCTGACTTATATAAACCCTGAAACCAAATTTCAGAAATCCTTGTAATGTAATTCCTGAGAAAGATGCGACGAAGAATATTCTTGGGACAGACGGATGGACTGACGGATGGACAGACAGAGGTAAAACAGTATACCCCCACTTTTTTAAAGTGGGGTTACAATGATTCAGCTTGAGTGAACAATAAATGATATCATAAAAGAGCTATATAATGTTATACCTGTGTAGATTGCGGTTCAATTGTTTCTGAATCTGAGAAAATATTACTTCCATCAAACTCCATTTGACATGTCTCATGTGTCTGTAAGTAAATCATATAAAAATTAAATTCATCACATGACAACAACTTGTTGAGAGTAAATCTCAGAGGATTAAATTTTTTGAACATGCACATTCTGTTGATGGGCCTCACTGTGACTTTTAGATAAAGAACAACAATGCAAGTCCTGTTCCTTTGCTTTTTGTGTTTATTTGTTGTGGTGTGTGTACTGATTTTGTTGTTGTGGTGTGTGTACTGATTTTGTTGTTGTTGTGTGTGTTCTGATTTTGTTGTTGTGGTGTGTGTACTGATTTTGTGTCATGGATGGATACCCCATATCCTTAGTTTTTCTTTGTGTTTATTTGTTGTTGTGTCTCTACTGATTTTGTGTCATGGATGGATACCCCATATCCTTAGTTTTTCTATTATAAAGTTATAACATGTTAAGTAAAATTTGTAAAAAAAAAATCAAAGTGAAAAATAATTTTGTTGTTGACCAGAAGATTGTTTAGAGGTAATCTGTTCATGAGGACTGCAATGGTGAAAATAAAATATCAACATATCTATATACTATAAACATTCAAACATGAAATCTTGATCCATTCAAATGTTTTTAACAGCTATCAAAATTATGAAATTCCAATATTAGACATGTTAAACAGACAACCTGCTAATTTAATATGCCATATACCTAAAGTTGAAATAAATGCCTCAAAGACAGCTATGTTGAATTATTCTATCATAATTAAGCATAAAATCAAATTTCCATAAAGACTATACAAGTTTTGTAGTACTTACAATCACATCTGCTTGTGTCTCAATTGTATTTTGGCTCTCATTCAAATTATCTATACATTGTATTGAAGTGTCTTTAATCTAAAAATAGATAACAGACTTGAATACAATAATCAGACAGACAGACAGACAGACAGAAAAAGCAGACAGACAGATTTCTTGTTTTTTACTTTGTTTTTCATTCTTATTCTTTTGTAAAGACAGGACTAGCCTTAAACATGCATGACAAAACAAGCTATTTGAATAAGTGTATTAGAAACCATTATTCATCTGATTGAAATTAAAGAGAAGCAAAAACATTTGTCATAAGGACACCCTTTAAAACATAAGAAAAAATATTCATACAAACATGACAAATCTGACTCATAGATTATCTTTTTTTAAATAGATCTGAAATCAAATATAAACTTTTTAAAAATTACATATATCCTTTATATTTTTGTCTCAAACTGGTTTTATTTTGGTACCTTTGGTGAACATTCCTCATATGTATCCTCATCTAGTTCTTTTCTTGTTAATTCTTTTCTGCAGCTAATACAGACAGCTAAAAATTAGATAAGTCAAAACATTATAAGCAACATAATCTGCCTGGTGCATGTTTGTAGAATATGTAAGAATATTATATTTATTTCAAATTTAGTTTTTTATAAAGCACCATCATGATGATCATATGCAAAATGTTTGATAAGTTTTGTCTTGATGTACATGAAAGTTTGACTTTCTGTTTGAGTAGTTGTGGCAAGTGAGATTTTCATTAATCATTAACTTTTATATTTATAAAACATGTTTCTATAATGTATGGCTTTATGCTCAGTTATGATTGATTTAAACAACAATCGTTGACCTGTTAGGTGTTTGGAAGCTATAAAAAACTGTGTTAAAATTTTTATTATATTTTTTTACCCATAATCTTGTCCCCTGTTACTTTTTTTTAATTGTAATTGAAATGTCTAATTTTCTGTCTTGTGTTATTGGGTTTCTGTACTCATTGACCTCTAACCTAAGAGTAGTGATAGTCATGTCATAGTGTACATTGTTTATCAGTTTAACTATAGGAGATACCTGGCATGCCTGGTGACCTTTTGATATTCTAGGGAGTTAGGGGGGAGGGTTCAAGGGGATTTTGAAAATAAATGGCTCAACTTTGTAAGAATGTCTGCCTATAAATAGTTTGAAACTATATAATTAAACTTATACAATAAAGAAAATAAATAATTGTGATACTAAAACTAAAAAGTCATACTGCTCTGCTGAAGAAAAAAAAAGCTGTCTCTAAAAACAAGAACCTGTACCCCTTTGAGAATATCAAATGATTGTCCCAGGCTCAAGTAAATTATTCAAAGAACTCTGTAATATTAAAAACAGAAGTTAGATCTGCTATGTGACATGAAATGTTGTCAATTTTTTCCTCACAATGGCCAAATTAAATACAATTATATCAAACAGAAGGAGAAGAACTTCTAAGATAGAACATTTATAAGATACAAAGGCGTAGCACCCTCCCTTGCTCTAAAAGTTGAGTTTTACAGGGTGTTTAATTTACTGTTTTACATTTTACATTTGTACATCTATCCCCCTTTTATACAAAAATAAATTGACTTACGTGTTCCTACTAGTAGAACAACGCCAGTTTTTCTGAATAAAGTTGTAACATCATCAAACTGCAGACATTTACTTCTTTTTCTTTCCTTGTCACTGTGCCGAACAACTTCAGACGACTGAGTATGGTCTATTTCTGGATGTGTACTTATGTGGTATGGTACGAGACACAGAAGTCTATTTCTTTTCTTTTCATTTTGTTTTAGGAAGTTATTAAAATGTGATGAACAAATGGAGTAGGTATTAGATAACACATTTTGTGGTAAAATACCAGCTTCAGTAAGCACAATAATAATGTCATTATAGGAACATGTTTTTAAATGGAAAAAGTCTTCAGAACATCTGATAAATTCTGTGGATAACGATCCAAACTGGCAGAAAGTCATTTTCAATCACACTAAATCATTATTTGTCGATCACAAAGCCTTGAATCTACTATAAAGTTAATGTGGTGGCTGTTTATATTTTGTTGCCTGCTGACAGCTTGTTTATTTGTTACCTCCTAACAGGAAGAGTTCTTTACAAGGGAAATAACTTTACAACTGTGTTGGAATAAATATTGATGTTAGCACTAGCTGTACTATATAGACAGTTATATGCACTAAACAAATGTACTTATTTTGATTTATAATATATACTACATTCAAAATAGCACTTTAGTGCAGCATTTGAAAAGAATATTTATTTCAAATCCAAAAAACGTCACCAATTTTTTTACAAATTATATGCAAATATATAGTGTCAAAACAATGCATTTAACTTTTTTATTTTAAATATCACCTCTCTATAAATTAATATACATTGAAAACAATATATTTAAGATTTATCCTAAAAATCACACAGATCTGTTGTCCAGATTCTTTTTTAATTTGTTTTGAAATTTGCTAAAAATATTAAATTCGAAAATTAGTGTGTTTTCCCAGAGTTCCACAGGCTGGTATAGTAAAATAAAAATATGCACAGCTTTCATTTTTTGAATTTTAGAAGAACTATAATGTTCCTTTTTAGGGTATCTACAGTGATGAAATACAAATATTTCCTTTTTATGTTAAGATTGAATAAAAAACTTAGTATTTTTATCAGTTTTTGAATGAAAAAAAAAGAGTCTTTTTAAATATGTTGTGTTACCATGGCAACATATATTTTTTTTAACATTTTTTTTATATGAATTATGTTTTATGCTTGTAATGCACCTTTGAGCCAAGTTTTGTCTGATTTCATGACATACCATTTCCTTGTCATTTTGGTGCTTACAGAGAATGACTCTTAAATCGACTTGGTATCTGGTCAATGGTTGTCTTTGGTTATATCTTAATGTTTTTTTGTTTTTTATGGACTCCTAGTAAACGGTCGCTCATCTTTCCCTGTTGAATTTTTCTCATTTTACTGGTATATTTATAGGTGTAGTGATAGTAAAGAGTCTGGCTTGCGGTCATAAAACTTTCGAGCACGATTATCGTACTCAGACTCAGAAATCAACCAATCAGATTATCGGTTGGTGTTTCGAGTACAAATTTTGTAACAAAGATTACCGAGTAAAGTTTTATGACCGAGGTTGGTCTATTACTCATATTTTTTTCACAGATTCTCAACATTCTGGTGATTTGAGGTGCTTATCGCAAGAGGTCTTAGGTTTTCGTGTCACCTGGTTAATCTTTCCTTCAAATAAACACTTGGGGTTATCGTTTATTGACAGAATTTACAAGGACGCGAATGAATAGTAAATGTTTGAGATATAATCAGAGGCAGAGGCAGATTTAGAGGGAGGGGCAGGATACATGGCTTCGCATGGGGCCCTCCCTTTTTCAAAATCTTAAATCCGCACCTTATAACTTTTTTTAGTGAAAAAGATATATCAAAAATACCGAAGTCCAAGGAAACTTAAAAAAGGAGAAGTCCATAAAAACTGCCAAAATCAAACGTTATTAACCAACGAAACTAATGTTAAACAACTGCCATATTCCTGACTTGGTACAGACATTTTCAGAAGAAAATTAAGGGTTAAACCTGAATTTTAAGCTAGCTTAACATCCCACTTGTATGACAGTTGTTTATAGTTCTATTATATATAATATATTCCGGTAAAGTGACGAAATCATTAACATTTCAAACAGTGTAACGAACCAAGGGAATTCAGTCATCAATGTATTAATTTACGTGTGTTAATGAATGTAACCTTTAAATATGTTTCTAAATTGAAACTAAAAAAAAATCATATATGAAATATTTTTAAAATTGTAAAACCTTTTTTGTTATCAGATGTACCTCTGAAAATCAATAGAATCATGCATAATTCAGTTGTTGTAGAACAAAATGTTCTTGTTCACGTGTGTTAATATGTCTTTTAGTAGTGGAAAATGGATGTTTCTAGCCCATGTCACGTGATTTTCCCCCTTCGTTTTACACTGTTTACAAAAATATTTGTGGTATGCCATCCACACATTCCAACATTCCAACAACATGATTGAACTTCTTGTATCGTTATAAAATCTGTTTAAAGAAAGATAACTCTAAATTGAAAGATAATGCTATTTAAAGTTGTGATTACTCTTGTGATTGTAGTTTAGCTAATTGCCTTGAGGGATGACGGATGAAGTAGAAATTAATCGTCGGATAAGGAATCAATTGATCTTCACATACGCACGGGAAATTTTAGGAATTTGTAGAACAATCAACGCACAAAGATGTTTAGGTTGCCAATATAATGAATCAAATCAGCTTTACCACGATTGTTTGACTCTCACAGATAATGAAGTATTAATATTTCATTTTGAGGAGGCTATTCAGAAAATCAATCATGATGAAATACCCGATCTGCTCATCAAAAACATAAAAAAATTTGATATTCCCACCGAAAATGCAAAAGAATTTAGTGAATCATTTAACTGGAATTGGTGGTTTGAAAACAACCAGGAAAAGCAGCTAATGGAACTTAGAATAAGAGAAGCCGTCGAAATTTTAACACACTATCAGTAAAATGAATCAGGTTGAAAAAACATTATCTAATGTATACTATAACAAATCAAAACCAGCAGCATACCAGGGTGCAGAGAAAATAAAATTAGTTTTAAAAGGTGATGGTAATGATGAAATAGGCAAGATACGAAAATGGTTTCAAAATCAAGATGATTACAGTTTACAAAAACCTGTTCGTAGACGATTTCAGAGAGCTAGGGTTGTTGTGTCAGGTCCAAAAGAACAACTAGATATTGATTTAGCTGACATGCAATCATTAAGCAAAGACAATGATGGTGTCTGATTCTTACTTGTTGCAGTAGATTTGTTCTCCCGCTTTGCTTGGGTTGTGCCCCTGAAAGATAAGACTGGGAAAGAAGTTGAGAAAGCTTTGAAAATCATTCTTGATAAAGTGTCTCCAAAAAAAATTAGAAGTGACGCAGGGACCGAATTCAAGAACAAATGGATTATAAAGTTATTAAAAGATAAAAATATATACCATCATATAACTTTAAATGAAGTGAAAGCAAACTATGTGGAAAGATTGAATAAAACTTTAAAATCCATGATATATAGATATTTAGCAAAACACAAGTCTAAAAGATATATTGATTCACTACAGGATTTGGTGAAGTCATACAATGCCACTCCACATAGGTCATTGAATAACATAGCACCTAGAGATGTTAACGCAAACAATGCGGCAAATCTCTGGGCCTACATGTATTTGAGACATGATAAAAGACGTAAAAGACAACATATCAAAAGTATTAAGAAAAGGAAGAAAGCTATAAGAAGAACTTTGTATAAATATAAAAAAAATCAATTAGTTCGTATTGCACATCAACGTAGACCTTTTCAACGTGTCTATAATGAACAATGGTCATATGAGGTATTCAAGATATATACGCGATTTCAAATACAAGGTTTTTCGATGTTTAAACTTGTAGATTTACAAGAAAAAAAAAATTCTTGGGAACTTCTATACTTCAGAACTTCAACCCGTGAATAAGTCAGAAGATGCATTATGGGAGATTGAAAAAATCATCAAGAAAAGGAAAAGGAACAAAAAAGTTCAGTAGTTTGTGAAGTGGTTGGGATATTCGGAACGATTCAATTCCTAGATTGATTAATCAGATGTTAAAAATCTGTAAAATATGTCTTTCAATAGCAGTTTCTTCTTGTTTATCGACAGCGACTCCAAGCAAAATATAACTTTGTTTCCAGACAATGCTCCGACGAATTTCAAAATCCACCTAGCAGAACCTATTCAACTTGACAATATTTGGAAAGTGGCATTAACTGAGATACACGTCAAAGAAGATAATAGAACTATGTACATGGGTGGTTTGTATGTGTTGTGTGATCTGGTGGATTATTGCATTGTCAATGGAGGACAGAGACAACCTATACTCCGTAGATTGCAGTGTAATAAAAAGGGAAACAGGATTCACAAATATGAATCACCCAATTATCTATCAATAAATAAAACACAAATATTTGACATCGAATTCTTTATATTAGACAGCAAATTAAAAACTCCATCATTCATGAAGAAGCCAGTGTCGTTAACGTTACATTTTCGACAGTATCCATTTTTTCTTTAAACGACATATTTTTGAAATGGATGTTTCCAACTTGTATGTTCCCAATGTAACAAAGTGGATAAAGTATTATCAAGACACCATAAATAAACACACATTGAATGGTAAACATCGAAACCAGAGAGGAGGATCTTTAGTCAGTGGGGCAAAGACATTTATTACCCCTATAGAGTATAATAAAAAGAATACACCCTCACAGATGGAAGTGAGTGATGTTCCGGTTAAAATCATTTCACCCGCACAGGCCGTTGTAGAACAAGCGTCAACAGAAATTGACCACAAGACGCATGTCAAGAAGGGTATTAAAAGGAAACACAAATCTAAATCTATCAGAAAAGAGATTAAACACCGACGTTTGAGGATTAAAAATTCAAATAAAAAGAAGTCCAGAAAACGATTGTTAAAGAAAAAGAAGTCAAGAAAACACAACAGTGATACTTTTAAAAAGAAGTCAAGAAGTCACGGTAGCGATATTTTTAACTAGATATTTGAAATGGCTATGCTCAATAAACAATTCTTTGTAGAGGGACAACCGTCTGAACTGTCACTTTTTGATCTTCCACCTACGCAAGTGGGAGTTGAAAATATTAGAATGGAAAACGTTAGACCAACCTCAACCATTACAGATTCGTCCCCAATATTATTTGATATTTCTGGTCAGAACGGTTTGGAGTATTTAGATCTTTTTAACAGTCAGATCCATGTAAAATTACGGGTGCTACATGATGACAATTCAGTCCTTGCAGCAGATGAGAATGTAGCTCCTGTGAATCTATTTATGCAATCATTGTTTTCACAGATTGATGTGAGCATACAGGGAAAAGCTTTATCTACTACTTCTGGATATTATCCATACAAAGCATACATTCGAACTCTTTTGCGATATGGATCCGATGCCAAACAGTCACAACTTTCAACCCAGCTATGGTTAAAGGACACAAATGGACATTTTGATGATGTGGATTTTACAAATGGAGATAACACCAATGGAATGGTGAGGATGGCATACATAAGGGGATCAAAACTGCTTGATTTGCAGGGTCCAATAATGCATGACCTATTTCAAGTAAGAAGATATATTCTAAATCAGGTTGGTGTTGGCATAAGATTTCATCGCTCTAACGCCAACTTTTCTTTACTTAGCAACGAGGCGAAGAAGTATAAAATCGACATTCAAGAAATGACGCTGAAAGTTTGTAAAATACAAGTCAATCCCGCCGTTATTACTGCACACAACGCTCTGCTTAATTCGACAAATGCCAAGTACCCATATACGAAAACAGAAATCGCCTCCATGACGTTAGCAAAGGGAACCTTGAACTTTTCGTGGAATCATGTGTTTCAGGACAGCTGCCCAAACAAGCTCATAATCGCTTTTGTCAACAGTGAAGCCACAGGTGTGGGTAATCTCACAAGAAATCCCTGGAATTTTCAAAATTACCAATTGAGTCAAATAGGTCTGAGTGTGAATGGTATACCGGTGAATGGGGGTCCATTACAGCTTAGCTATAACAATACGACTGGTTACACAGTGGTGGAAGTGCTGTCAAATCTGTTAATGACCGCCCGTAAATGGTTAAATGATGAGGGTATCGAAATTAGTAGAGATGACATACCTGGCGGTTGTGCTTTGTATGCGTTTGACACAACACCTGATTTTGATGGAAATGAATATCTATCATTGAAAAAACAAGGAAGCTTGAGAATAGATGCAGCTTTTAATGTCGCGCTACCGCACACCGTTAACTGTATAGTTCTTGCTGAAAGACAGGGATAGTTTGAAATCAGCCAGTCAGGGGACGTCATTTTAAATTCGGATGGATACTAATACTATTCGATGTATGGTGAAATATGTCACAACAAGTAATTGGAATATTTTCAGCGGATGAAATACCCAAATGGCATTTTTCCTCATCCCCTATCGCCTTCATCATTAATACAGACAGAAAAAGTGGTGCTGGAAAGCACTGGGTTGCTTTTTACGTTTCAGGTTGCAGAGGTGAATTTTTTGATAGTTATGGACTAAAGCCGTCTTTTTATTCAAATCTATTTCATGACTTTTTTGCTGCAAACAATCTCAATCTATTATATAATGATAAACGACTCCAAAGTACAGATTCCGAAACATGTGGATATTATTGTATGTATTATTTAGTAAATAGATGTAGAGCAGTTCCGATGAATGATATTGTTTGTCCATTCTCAAATGATTATAATAATAATGATTTATTCATTTTCGATGTCATTAGAAATACGTTTCCATATTGCACAGGTGGATATACAAAACATGGATTTTGAAGATGAAACACCGGTGTTGCAGTTTGAAACACCAACATCAATCATGGTATGTGGACCAACGAACTCTGGAAAAACAATGTTTATTAAACGATTGTTAGAAAATGCTCAATTAATGTTCAAAAACGTTCCATCATACATTCTATACTGCTATGGTAGTGTTTGGCAACCAATTTTTACCGAAATGCAACGTTCTATAGACGGTATTATGTTTCATGAAGGTATACCGTGTAAGGAAGATTTAATGGAAGCTCGTGGAGACGACAGACGACACATGATTTGCGTTTTGGATGACTTGTTACATGATTTAGCCAACGATAGGTGGACACAAGAACTCATATGTGTCTCATCACACCATCTCAATATAACTGTGTGTCTGGTTGGTCACAACATTTATGAGAAAGGAAAAGTTATGCGCACTCTTAGTTTAAACATGCATTACTATATTCTCTTTGAAAATAGACGCGATTCGGAGCAGATACTTCGTTTTGGAAGACAGGTATTTCCTCACAAGGGAAAGTACTTTCTAGACTCTTTTATCAAAGCAATGTCATTCTCGCGATATATGATGGTGGATTTAAATCCAAAAACAGAAAAGTTATATTCACTTCGCACCAGAATTTTTCCAGGTGAAGACACTATTGTATTTCGTCCAAAAAATGAAGAAAAAACTGACAATGATTGACAGACAGGTTTTAAAATTTTTAACGGTGTGTGATAAAGAACAACGGAACGTCATTTTACAAACGTTAACAGAGCAACAACTTCAAATTCTAGTGGAAATAATATACAACTTGATCAAAGGTAGATTTCACATTTCAAAGAAGTATAAAGACGTCTTATCACTACAAAAAGACAGTATTAGAGCAGTCATTGAAGAATCAATTTCTAAACGTCTCAGAAAAAAGAGGTTGCTGAAAATTAGTGGGGAATTACCAATCATTCTTCGAGCTTTTTTCAAAATATGAGTCGAGAACTAGTACTTGTACCAAAAAGAAAATATGATGATCTAATTCGAAGAGCAACAACAGAAAGGACTGTTGGTGATTCAAATACACATATTGTGAAACAAAAGTGTGATGATGGAAATATTGATGACACCGCATCGTATAATACCTTAAAAAATGATAAAAAAAACTAACAACACCACAGATGGAAACATTTCAGAAGAAAATCAATATGGAGGTGGAGCATCAAATCCGTTTACTAAAATGACATTCGAATCTTTTGATAAAATGCATGCAAAACAAGGACTGAAACAGAAATTTAAAAAACGAAAGATTTTAAAATGGTTGAGTTTTCAATTATAATTGTTTGTACTTTTTTGAATGTGTATTGTATGTCATTGTTTTTGTTGTAAATATTAAAAAAATATGTGTATCTACCATACTTCGTTTTTACAACCCCCACTATTTTATACATAATAAGTTATTACCATAATGGGAGGATTTGGTGGAGAATAATTAAGATGATTGGTTGATGAAAACGATTTGTATCCTGTTCTGATTGGTTGTGATTTGATAAAAAATCGCTTTCAAAGTCTCATTAGACCACTCAAGAAGTTGTAGGTTTTCGATATGGATATAGATGCAATTTTAACAGATTCAATACAAAAACATCCCGATGGTGAAAAAACGCTTGGGAGTGAAATAAGAAATCTAAAACACAACTTGAACATTAACAAAGGATTTACATGCAATATCTGTAACAAGGTTATTCAACACAAGGCAAATTTTAAACGACATTTAAAATCACACGAAACTGCATATAAGTGTTTCCTCTGTAATAGAAACTTCAACAGAGTAGATTCACTACAGCGACATGAAAGAGGACATTTAGTGGGATACATATCACACAATAACACATACAGCTGTCAACATTGTGAAGTAGGGTTTAAAGACTATACCACCCTATTTGACCACTCTAAAACTATACATCCCATGCAGACGGGGGGTAATGTGAACATACTCAACCACACAACCTCAATACAGAGTGCACTGGAAGATGCTGTCCATGTATTCACTATTCGTCCATTAGACGAGGACAAATATGATCTATTGACATTTTTCTCAAACATTCGACAAAAATTAAAGGACATGCTTGCAGAGAGATGTGACAAAGTGAAACACCTGAAATGGTATATCAATGTACATGTTGAATTATCGCGGGAGACGAATGAGGGTGAGGTGGATAATAGTCGTCCCTATTTTAAAAGCAACACATATATATTACTATCTAAAACTGACATTAAAGATGATGACATAAATGAAGCGTTTCAGAACCAGTTCAAATCGTTTGATGAATACATCGCTCGAGGATCGGGGTGGACATTGAAGCAGGTGATAAACATGGAGCTACAAACCGTTTAATTTCGACCGATAGGCGGGTCGTCCTATTTCAGAATCCCCGAAACTTTAGAGAAAAGCCATGCTATCATTAACATAAAAACAATGACAAGAAATGCTTTCTGTGGTCCGTTCTCGCCGATATTCACCCAAAGTCAAAGAATGCAAATCGAATGTCACATTACATCAGATATGAAAAAGACCTGAATATGGCTGGTATTGCATACCAAGTGCAAATAAAACAAATCCAAAAATTTGAGAATCAAAACGATATATCTATCAATGTTCTTGGTTATAAGAACAATGAATTCTTTCCTATATACATCAGTCAACACAAGAAGGAGGTAAGAAGCATGAAGTGGACTTGTTATATCTCACAAAAGAAGGTGACGCCCACTATTGTTATATTAAACATTTAAATAGATTATTGTCAAGAACAAAAAATAGCGGAAGAGCATACAAGTTTTGTCGCTACTGTTTAAGGGGTTTCACCTCTCAAAGAGTGTTAGAAAAACACCTCAGATATTGTTCAAAGCATGATGCCCAACATGTAGAGTTTCCAGTTAAGGATAGCGGAGAAGATATAGTCGAATTTGATGATTATTCAAAACAGATGAAAGTCCCATTTGTCATTTACTGTGATTTTGAAGCATTTGCCTGTTCGCTTGACACATGTTATCCCAACCCAAGTCAACCTAGTTCAACGGCGACTACCAATTACGAAGCCTGTGGTTATGGTTATCAAGTAGTGTGTGAGACCGAGCAATATTCAAAGGCACCGGTCATCTACAGGGGACTGAATGCATGTAAGCGCTTACTTGAAAACCTATTCGAAGAAGAGAAATATATTAAACATGTCCTCGATAAAATAGAACCACTACAAATGACACCAGAAGACGAGAAGAAATTTAGGGAGAGCACTAACTGTCACATATGTAGCAAATCATTTGAACAATCTTCGATTAAAGTTCGAGACCACTCGCACATTTCAGGAAAATATAGAGGGGCTGCACATAATTCATGTAATCTGAACTTTCAACATCCAGATTACATCTCCGTTTATTTTCACAACTTTCGGGGGTTTGACAGCCACCTTCTGATGCAGGGTGTGGGACTTTTTAAGGGTAAAAAAATTAATTGTATTCCTAACAATATGGAAAGGTATGTGTCGTTTTCTCTGGGGTCTCTTAGATTTGTGGACAGTTATCAGTGTTTGCCGAGTAGTCTATCCAATCTTGTGGACGATTTGGCAAAAGAAGATCCTAAACACTTCAAAGCATTGATTAGAGAATTTCCCTCAAATGAACAGCAATCACTTTTGTTACGAAAGGGTGTGTACCCCTATTCATACATGGATAAGGAAGAAAAATTTTCCATGAATTGTCTACCTCCAAAAGATGCTTTCTACAATGATTTGACAAAAAGCCACCTCACTGATGAGGATTATGAACATGCTAAGAAAGTTTTGGACGCTTTCGGAATTGATGATATGGGCTCCTATCATGACTTATACCTGAAGTCGGATGTGCTACTTTTAAATGGTGTTTTTGAAAGATTTCGAGATCAATGCATGGAAACTTATGGTCTAGATCCATCCCATTTTTATACTTGTCCCGGTCTGGCATGGAGTGCTGCATTGAAATTGTCTGGTTGTAAATTGGAACTAATCACCGAGGACAATGCAGAGGCCTATCTCTTTATTGAATCAGGTTTGCGTGGTGGTATTTCACAAATTTCCAATAGACTGGCCACTGCAAACAACAAGCACCTTAGAAATACATATGATCATGAAAAGGAGAGTTCATACTTAATTTATCAAGACTGTAACAATTTGTATGGTCTCGCTCTTAGTATGCCACTTCCAACTGGAGATTTTAAGTTCTTGAATGAGTATGAACGTAATAACTTAAACATAATGAATGTGGGAGAATGTAGTAATAAAGGCTTTATATTGGAGGTGGACTTGGACTACCCGACTGAACTTCATAATTTGCATTCGGACTATCCACTGGCACCCGAAAGTAAATCGGTGTCCGATGAAATGTTGTCTCCATATAGTCAAAAGCTATGGAACAAGTTGAATCCATCAAAGCAGAAAGGTCATTTAAAAGGTCGATCGAGGATAAAACGAATAAATTATTGTGTACATTAGAAAACAAAAGAAGATATGTATGCCACTACCGAAATCTTCAATTGTATTTACAACTTGGTATGAAGTTGAAAAGGGTACATCAAGTGTTAGAATTTTCTCAGTCACCATTTCTACGTGAATATATTGAGTTAAATACACAAAGACGTAAGTCTGCCAAAGGAGATTTTGAAAATCGTTCTATAAATTAATGAATAATGCGGTTTTGAGAAGACGATGGAGAACGTCCGAAAGAGAGTAGATGTACAACTCATACACACTAAGAAAAAAGTGTTGAAGCAGGTGGCCAAATCATCTTTTGTGAGATGTGAAATTTTCACCAAAGACCTCGTGGGTGTTCAGTGTAAAAAAGTTGTATTGAAATTGAATAAGCCAATCGCAATCGGTATGTCAGTGCTTGAACTTTCAAAGTGTATAATGTATAAACACCACTATAATTATGTTATTCCTAAGTATGGTAAAGACATTAAATTGATGATGACGGATACAGACTCCTTTCTTTATCATGTAAAAACAAAAGACATATACTCAGACATGGAAAAAGATAAACATTTGTTTGATTTTTCAAACTATGACAAGAACCATTTTCTCTTCGACAAGACCTATGCAAAGAAACCGGGGCTATTCAAGGATGAAACTGGAGGTGTGCCCATCAAACAATTTGTTGGTTTGAGGAGCAAAATGTATTCTTTGACATATGGAGATGTCGAACAAAAGAGAGCCAAAGGAATAGTAAAATCCGTAGTCAGAGGGAACTGAAACATTCAAATTACATTAAATGTATCATTAAACAGAAAAATGTGAGACGTCAACAAAATTTGATTCAATCTAGAAAGCATAAATTACAGATGGTCAGTGTGAACAAGGTAGCTTTAAGCGCATTTGACGACAAACGCTATGTGATGGACAATGGTGTGGACACCCTAGCTTTCGGACACTTTAAGATCAAGGACTTAGTTGATAAATAATATGAATATTTTCCTTGAGCAGAAAAAGGAAAAAGAAAAAAAAGCATTTGACGCCACCAGAATTTGACACAATCTATGAAGCATTAATTAAAGATGGTTGTTGTGAACAGCGCAGCTTTAAACGCTATATGATGAACAATAGTTTGAACATGTTAGACTTCGGACACTGTATGATTAGGGATGTAATAACATGAATAAATAACAAAAACATAAGAAGAATATTTTATTAATTTACAAATCTTTTTTTTTTTTAGCAAAAAAAAAAAAAACAAGCAAAAACATAAACACACACACAAAATATGTATGCGTATGTATGAGGATTTATAAATGAATAAAGATTTTTTTTTTAATAAGTGTTCTGTCTAAGAAACAAAAACAAAAAAACAAAAAACCTATACAATATGCTCAATCAATTTCATATTAGCTAAATAATGTGTGAAAAAAAAAAAAAAAAAGTAACAAACTTTTTTCTTTCCAAACAGCGATTAAACATTTCTCTCAACTTGAAATTTTGAAATTATAGAACATCAATGTTCAAGTTGAAAAATGTTTGTGAGGTCATTTAGAACGGAAGAGTTCATCTTTCCCACTATAGATAAAATGTCTTCACTTGTTAAAAATCTACATTTCCGTATGACAGAACTACAACAAATCTGATACAAAGATGCATTGGGTATTTCGAAAGTTCGTTGTGAGATTACCTCCTGCAACATGAATACAACATCGATGGCTGTATTTGATAAATCCAGATCTAATGATTGGTATATTTCATCCAAGAGTACAGAGGGTAAACTCACTATTATGTCTCGAGTTAATAGTGATGTCGATTCCAAACATATGATGCGACCAATACTTTTAATACATCGTTGTTTCAGACAGAACACTCTTAAACATTCTAAACCATTTTGGGGTTCTTTTCTGACCTTAGCCTCTTCATTGGAGGCATTTGGACCAGCTCGGACGTCTCCGCTGATACCCCTACTGACGGTTCCGCCTCGTCTTCCCTACTGCCTGCTGCTCTGAACGCTGCCTCCTCGATCACACGTTCTGTCCTGTTCTACAATATATAATATCAAATGGTTTAATGTTAGCAACAAAGAGTTACACATTACACATGAAAACAATCTAGTATATGAAATGTTTTTGAGAGAGTACAATTTCAGAAAAACATGCATGAAATCCATATGGAGTTAACTTTTTAACCATTTTCTCCAAAATTATCATGAATTAAAAAACAAAACCTTACCTGAACATCAAACTTCTCGGCAATATTGGAAAGATGGTCTGGGCTAACCATCCTAATCATTTCTTTATATTCACTGACACTCATGGTGAAGCTTTTCCACCCTGCCCCGTTTTTCTTCGGTGTCCTCAGATGTAAATATGTGATGCCACCAAAACTGTTGATTGATACAGTCTTGCTCGCCCCAAAAGTCCCACTAATTCTCAAAATAGCAGTACCATTGGTGATGGTTGTGAGCGCATTCATGTTGTTTGTTGGTTGTTTTTTTTTTTTTTGAAATGGTTGAGATAACTGACTTTTGAGGCTGTATTTATATTGGTTTGAGAACATAATCTTTTTTGTCAGAGTGATTACAAACATTTTCATTGGTGTACTATTATGAGTATTTTAGTGGTTCCGTCCTTTTTTGGGTGTTGACTATTCAAATCAGACTTTCTTTGGTTGAAATCTTTACCCGAGTACTTGTAATATGATTTGTCATCACACCCAAACTTTACCATTCCTCGACAATTTACTTCCTTATTATTATTTTTTTTTTAACTTTCATACGGGTTAGAATTGTGAAGTTTTTTTGTTTTTTTTATTTTGTGTTTATAGTAGCTGTAATGTTTGAGATGTATTCCATTCATTCATACACAGCGATGAATATTTAACCCTACCAAGTTATCATTAATAAGACGCTATAGCTCCAGTACATGAGAAATATCAACTTCCAAAACCATTATGAATTCTAATAACTAGTCTAATTTCCAGTAGGAATTATTAACAACTATATATATATTTCTTGTGAAATGCAATCTACTACCCAAAACAGTGCCATAATGATGAGTCCGGATGCAGCAGAATTCCAATCATGTTTAATCTTAGGGGATAGTGATTGCAATAGTGAATTTACATCGGATGATAAAATAGGATCTTCAAAAAAACACCATTATCATCTCAGACAATGATGTACCCTCTCGGGATGGGGGACTTATTACTCGCAAGCCATTTAATATTGTCCATTGTGTGGAAATGGGATCTCCAAACAATTCCGTCATAATTTCGGATCCAGATGGGGAGCTTCAATGTTGAATCACCTTCTCAAAATAGAGATCCTCCTACTCCGTGGGTCTCAGATTCTACAGATTGCATGAATCCTGATAACTTACCTGGTAAGTGTTTTCCTCCATAGATGAATAAAAAAAATATTGATTAAAGTCAATGTTATAGAAAATGTAATTGAGGGTATTGGTCTATGGTTATGATGGAAGCATTATAGCATCTGATGCTTCCCATGAGCTCACACCTTTGGACATTTCAAAGCTGTGCCACAATCTTGTTTTATCTTTTCACAATTGTGTCATTGGTTGATAATTATACGATAATAACTCCATGATAGAGAAAAAGGATTGAGTAACATCAGCCTTTGACTGAGTTATGAAAAGCACTATGACATTTGATTTGTTCAATACACCCATATCTGTTGGTTGTGGGTTTTTAATGTACGTTATTTCCATTAATTAGTGTGAAATGTTGATGAGTGTGACTTTCATATTATTATGTTTCTTTCCTTTTGTGACCATCAGTTTATCAGTATTTCAAAGCATACACTTTCGAACATTTCGAAGCTGTTTCTCAATCATTAGTTTTTGTCATTTTGGTTGATGGTTAATATTTATGTTCTATTTTCCATTTGTTTTTAATTGTTTTTTTTTTTTTCATGTCAACTTATTTTTTTTTCCTTGTAGACTCAACAGTAGATGGAGATATTTTAGATATTTTAGAAGGCATTGGTAGTCAATGAGTTACTTAAAATAAAAGATTACTTCCAATAGATTTTATTTATTCGCTATAGTATAAAAAAAAAAAAACATTATGTGAAATACTTTAATAAGTGTTTCTAAATAATAACTCTCCCTGAGAAAATAAAACCAATAGGTTGATGGAATGTTTGTATCTTTGCTGATTCTATGTATCTTACTTTAAAAGGTGTAAAATTCAAAGAAATGTTCATAAATGCATATATCCATATGGGTCTAATCATAGACAAAACATTAAAATATGTGCTTTCTTGAGTATATCATAAAATAGGGACTTTACAACTTTAAACGTTAAAGTAAAAACAAAACATACTATTATGAAGAAAAAAAAAACAACCTCAAAATCGCAGTAAAATATGATATATACATACATGGAATGTTGTTTTTGCGAAGAGAAAATTTAAAGAATATCAAGATTTTATATCAAAAAAGTTTGAGTGATCCAACAATCAAGCAAAATAAAATATGTTGATGGTGTACTGTAAAAATGTGTAAAAAATATTTATGATAGATTAAAAAAAATGGATGGAATCATAATGGGAAAATTAAGAGTTGAACTTTCTTAAGTATATCACAAAAATGGGCTGTATAATAGTAAACTTCGAAGGAACAACAAAAATAGTCTATCTTCTAATCACATACATACATACATATGGAATGTTGCATAACATATTAGATTACTATACTATTAAAAATGTTAAATACTCTCACAACCAAGTAAACAAAAGGGGGGTTCTATAAAAAGAGATAAAAAGATGAACTTTCCTGAGTTTATCATGAGCGGGGACTATATAATTGTAAATACTGAGAATATCATAAAAAGGTGTTGTACAATTGTAAACGTAAAGTAACAACACAAGAATCCTATCTTCAACCCACAATAAAATAAAAAAACATTATATACACATGTACATAAGGAATGCTGCTTTTGTGTAAGAAAATTAAAAGAATATAAAGATGTTATGTTTTTTAAAAAAAGTTTAAAATGTCAGTTCCATTGTTAAATGTTCTTGAGGTATTTAGTATTACGAATATATTTGTTAACCACAATTGTATAAAATAAGATAAAAATAACATGTACATGTATTGCTTGAAGCAAAATGTGCTTTGGCGTTAATTATTTCAAGATTATCCTAATGTGTACCACCGAGAGCAAAATTAGATGTTAATTTTGAACTCTGACATAAAATATAGAGCAGTTGTGACCAAACTATGACAAAATTATCATGCTTATAGTAAATTACATGGACGTTGTCATGAAGTAGCAAGGTTTATAAGTTCACTCAAAACAACTTGCATAACAAAATAAATTACAACCACCAAGAGCAAAATAGGATGTTGATTTTGAACTCATACATAATATAAATATAGTAAAGTCGATCAAAAGATGGACAAGCTTATAGTAATTTGCATAAATGCTATCACGAAGTATCAAGGTTTATAAGTCCACTCAAAACGATTCACATAACAGAATAAATTACAGTATACACACACATATATATAATATGGATTGTTGCTTACGTAAAAAATAGTTTAACTGCTTTCAAATTTTATAACGAAATGCGAGTTTCAAGTATCCATTTTCATGAATTATAAAGTATAATGTATATGATTGCTAACCATAACTGGAAAGAAGTAAAAAATACAAAAATGTCCTTAAATTATTTCAAGGTTTTCTTAATGTATACCACCTGGAGCAAAAATTGGTGGAGATTTTGAACTTTAAAATTCATATAGAGCAGTAGTGAGCAAAAGACATACAAACTTATAGTAACATATATGGATGACAATATGAGGTACAAGTTTCTTCACTTAAATTAAGATACAGACTAAAAATATATTAATGACATAATTTAGAATATTGATAAAACAATACCACACCACAACAAAACAACTCCTCTATGCCTTAACTGATAGACCACTAATGTCTCGGTCTTAGATAGTAGTGGTGTCTTTGGTTTTGTCTCCTTATTTGGTGATGTCTCCTTGGTTGTTGTTGTTGCATGGGTTGTTGTTGAATGGGTTGTTGAACCTGTTGGATTGGTTGTTGTTGTTGAATGGGTTGTTGTTGAACCTGTTGGATTGGTTGTTGGTGGTGGGCAGGTTGTTGTGGTTGGACTGCTTGCTGGTGAATCAATGGTGGTTGAATATGTACTTGATCTAGTCCAACGACGAGTTTTAGTAAATAGGCTTAAAAAAAACACACACACATAAAGAAACAAATAAATTAGATTTCTACTGATGACATTGACTCGTCAAACTCTTCACTTGTGACATACCCAAAACCTTGCATTGGGGTTTCCAGGGGAGTCACCTCCTGTTCCTCCTACACATAGCGCGGGGACAATTCAAAGATATCTCCTTCCTTTAGTACTTTTCAAACAGCAGCTTATTATGAGAATGATTACGGATAATGGAGCACATACTGCAAAAAGTTTTAGAAAATATATAATTTACTTTTTGAAAATAAAATATAAAACAACATAAATGTAACTTTTTCTTTTTTCCTTTTCCTTTTATCTTTTTTTTTTTTTTTAACTTCAGAGAATGAACAGTCTGTATAAGAATCAATCAAATCACTAAATACATTTTTAAAAATGTTTTATTGTGTTGTTTAATACATATTGTCTGCTCTATGGTCGGGTTGTTGTTTCTTTGACACATTCCCCATTTCCATTCTCAATTTTATGTTGTATTTAAAATGGTTTGTAGACCTCTGTTTTCACTGTCTAATTTTATGAATTTGTTGTATAGTATTAAATCAATTCTTTGTCTACAATGATGTTACACATTGTAGAAATTGTGCCACATATATGTGTATGTGTACGTTATTGTACTTACCTATTGCAGCGTAAATGATTATTTGTATATTTGTCGATAACTGCCCCCAGATAATTTCTTCTTGACTGGGGCAGTTTGTGCAAGCATCTGTGGTACCGGAAATTGATTCCTGTTTTTGATGTGTATTAGTAGTATAAACTGTCCCATCTGTGGTCTTCTTTTTTACAGTGGTTGTTGTAGTTGTGAAAATAATTTCCTGTAAACAAATATTAAAAATCATTACAAATGATCCCTTTACAAAATTGTGATATAATATAAAAACTCAATGTTGAAATATACATTATAAAATGACTGTTAAACTGGACTTGTATGGGGATTATAGAAAAATTTAAAACAAATTCAAATCCTCAACACCTCTTTATACATCATGTATACGTTCTTTGTTGTTGAACTTCTATGAATGAATATATCTTTTACTTTATTAGTATGTATGATCTTGACTTGAGTTTTTAAGGTTTTGTCTATTTTAAGCATGTTTAATTTCTGGTTCTGTCTTTTTGTAATTTGGTTGTTCAAAACTTTATGTTCCTTAACCTTACTGTTTATAAATGAAGTTGTGGGTTTTTATAACTTTTGACATAAATGAGGGACCTGATGGGTTATTTTCGTTCTTCGTGATCGGTACATTTTCGCTATCGTGATCCGTTTTTCTACAGATTTATACTCTTTTTATATTTTCGTGATCCATGATCATGGAAATTTATTTTCTGTGAATCGTGATTGACAAAAAAATCAACTCATGAATCGCGATGGGGCCCTTCATAAATCATGAGAATGTACCTTTCCACAATCGTGCATGTTCACCTTCACAACCAGGTCTATTACATTTGTGATAACTGTTGGGCAAACACCATACTGTGCATCAATCCTCTGCAAATTTTTATTCTGATCTTGATCAATATGGATGATTAGGTCGCTTTGAAAGCGTTTGAATGTAATCCTGCTTGCATCCTCACTAATAAGTCTTTAATTCAATGCACTTGTAAATATTAGAGTGCCCAAGTCTCATACATTTGTTATTTACATCAAAGATGTTGTGGTTGGCTTGAACAATAGATACAGCTAGGATGACAATTATAATAAACATTTTGTTTTCAATTCTTTTCTGACTTTTGCGCGGTAAAAAAAAAAGAAGAACAAAACCTAGATAGCACTATTCGGTTCTGTGATTTTCATTTTTTTAAACAGTAGTATTTGGATAAATCTATTCACTAATTGTGGTGATGAAGATTAATAAATAAAATTGACAAATTAAATAAAGTTAGAAAGTCTATATAACAAATGCATAAATAAGTTTAACTGTAGAAGTCTATTTGAATATGCTACGGGATGCAAGTATTTAATTTAGTATTTATTACAGTATTTCGTCCCCCACCATTTCGTCCTCAGAAGATAAGGATTTTTTTTTTTTTAATGACATGCTATTTGTGTGAAGAAACATACACTTCTCTATTCTTTATAATGTTTACATGTGGTTGTGGGTGCTTTTTTTTTTTTTTTTTTTATCTTCTTAGCATATCATAATTTACCCTATGTAAACCTCGTTGTTTATGCACCCCTAGGCTGGTGTTTAACATGTTTTCGATAATTCTATCGGGGAATTCATCTGTTTTTTTTTTTATTATGCTTGTGTTTGCATCAATTAATCACTCCCCGTTATTTCACTGATTGCAAAAAAAATAGTTTTGTTTATTTTAAATTGATTGCGGGTTTATTACATTATTGATTATTGAAATATTAAAAAAAAAAAAAAAAAACGTGGGCAATCCAGTTCAAATCACCGTGGTGAACATGTATGCAGAATGCTAGCTCTGTATGTTTTTTGTTGTTAGATGTATTTTTGTAACTTCAGGACTTTGTTCCATCTGTTTTCCTCAAATCTTTTTTTCTTTGATTTAATAATATACAACAACGAGGGGGCCTCGGTGGCCGAGTGGTCTAAGTAGTTACTACTGTAATCACTAGCCAGTCAACACTGAGGTTGTGAGTTCGAACCCCGCTCGTGCGGGTGCACTCGACTTCAATCTTAATTGACTAGGATTGTCAGTTTTCCTATCGAAGGTCGGTGGTTTTCTCCGGGCACTCCGGCTTCCTCCACCAATAAAAACTGGCCGCCACGAAATAGCCCAAAAGCGGTGCTTAAAAGTGGCGTTAAAAACTCATAAAATAAATAAATAAATACAACAACGAGGTATACATTAATTCATATTTATTGTTCACTCAATGTAAAACATATGTAGGCAGTTGTTCTTTAAGTAATACATTCGAAAGAGTTCTAATTCGAGGAAACAAAAACAGCTATTACATATTCTGTAGTGGTTTTTGTTTTGTGCATGCATATCGGATTTCGTTAAATAGTGAATCATGGTATTTGAATCTCATAGATTCTTCATCAAGCAAAATATTCAAATATCTACAAAGAGACGAGTCCGCTATGTCGACGCTACCGTTTGTGATTATTTTAATTCCATCCGATGTCATGTTTCTGAATTTTTCCTCTTCATACAGTATTCCTGATAAAATTACGGTCGCACTTGCCATAGAAATAAGAACTATAAACCCAATTAGTTTTATTCTCCGTATAGTAATTTCAGTTTTGGTACATCTTCCAGTCCAATAGTAGAATTTTGTATTGTTACGGGATGAAAGTGTTATCAAGTTCGTCAACGGATGTCTGCCTAGACGTCAACATTCCTCGATGTGATGAGTTCAATCATGTGAAAAGAATAAAAAATCTATGTAGATTGTTTGTTGTTTTAAATGTTATTTCTCAACTGATTGATCACATGATATATACAATGTCTTAAGAAAATGGAATGATTGTTTTAATTTTTCTTTAGTTTAATTTGGGGTTATCCTTCTTTATACACCAAACATGTGTTTTAATTTTTCTCTAGTTCAATTCGGAGTTATCCATCCTTATACACCACCACAAACGATACAAGAAGTTCAATCATGTTGTTGGAATGTTGGAATGTGTGGATGGCATACCACAAATATTTTTGTAAACAGTGTAAAACGAAGGGGGAAAATCACGTGACATGGGCTAGAGACATCCATTTTCCACTACTTCTTTTGATTAAGTTCAGCCATTTCAATTGATATTTTATAGTGTGTCTTTTTATGTTGTGATGTTACACTATTGTTTCAGATAAGGGTGAAGGTTGGTACCTATTAAAACGTTTAAACCCGCTGCATTTGATTGCACCTGTCCTAAGTCAGGAATCTGATGTTCAGTAGTTGTCGTTTGTTGATGTGGTTCATAAGTGTTTCTCGTTTCTTGTTTTTTATATAGATTATACCGTGGGTTTTCCTGTTTGAATGGTTTTACACTAGTCATTTTTGGGGACCTTTATAGCTTGCTGTTCAGTGTGAGCCCAGGCTCCGTGTTGAAGACCGTTCTTTGACCTATAATGGTTTACTTTTACAAATTGTGACTTGGATGGAGAGTTGTCTCATTGGCACTCATATCACATCTTCTTATATCTATTTGGAAGCCCATCGTGTCTCCTGTATGAATCATATGTTATTTTCACATATTGATAAATATTTAAGATAATTGTCATATATAAGATGTAAACTCAGTACTAATTATCTGAAAAGTCCGTGTAGCAGGTTAAAGATAAATAAAGAAAATCTATGAAACTTAACTATTCGTAGAAATTCATACAATGACTTGTCTGTCGTTTATTTGTAAACCAGACAAAATGTTTTTACTTTACGCAGTATTTATTATTTTTCATATATCACTATTTATTTCTTTCGCATCGACAGATTTCAACCGAGATATATCTGATAAGCAGAAAAATAAAAGAATAATTTCGAGTAACTCGACATTATCGATAGATATCGTGCGATCATTATTAAATGCGCAGGTGTGTGTTCTATAGTCCAACAGTGTTGTTCTACAACCTATGAAACGGCATCTGGACGCTGCATTTTAGATACACGATCTACACCAGAAACAGAGACAACTGACAATTCAAACGTTATGCTGAAGATTCCAGGTATTTCAAAGACTTTTTTTAAACTTAAAACATTTTCAAAGTGTCAATCTACCTAAGAATCAGGCAATCGTGAAAACATGACAAACATAAAAAAATAAAAAGTTACTAGAATTTACATTAATTTAAGTTCAAAATGTATAATGGTGCAAGAATATAACATTCGTTTCCTTTTCCTGATCTGGTAATTCAAGATATAGTTTGGTCGTAATGCACAAGAAATTACAAAATAAGTAGAGCTAACTCCATAATTTGCTTTCATTTTAACCAATAGTTATTTAGAGATTTCTCGAAATACCAGACACACGGAAACGAAAGACCTACCATTTCTTACTCAGGATCAGGGTAACTTCAAAATATGATGGTTAGGTCGGCGGGGTTTTTTCAGTCATGTTTTTAAATTCTTCTAAATTGCCTGATTCTTACAAAGACTGTCACTTTAAGAACGTTTGCTGATTGTGTTTTAAACTTTTTGTCAGATTTTCGGGTTTCTTTAATTTTAACCATGTAGGTACATTTAAACTTTTTGTCAGATATTCGGGTTTCTTTTATTTTAACTAAGTAGCTACATTTAGACCTTTTGTCAGATATTCGGGTGTTGATTTAAAATTACACCATTCCAGGCCCTTTTGTTTTTCACATAATTAATATTACCAATATTTAACAAGTTCCGGGTCGAATCCGATACCAAAAGTATATGTCACATTTAGTTTCCGGTTTTAGTTCTTCCTTTACTCTTCCCTCCACTATCTTGAGTACCAC
>JAASAO010002662.1:0-33864 GCA_017311375.1 Mytilus coruscus | reverse complement strand
TACGTTCATCGTTGAGAGCCAGCACAAAGTCAGTGCGGGAAACAATGACAGCACGAGCGCCGTATAAAAAGGGTATCTTAGGGCTGGCATTGGTACCAAAATTAAAATGGATAAAGCGGTGGGCGATGGTTTTGCAGTTGTGGGGCCGTTTCGCAAAGTGCTCGATGCCAGCGGAAAAAACGCAGCCAGTCATACAAGGCAGGATGGTTAGAATACGGCACTCAGCACATGTCACCGAAGCCATTTATTAAAGAATCATTAGAAGCGCGGAGCGTGAAATACCGCCGGCATTCATGGAAGCATTAACAAAAACATCAAAAACGGGGTTTTAAATGACTATTGAAGAATCCCTGATTAGCTGGCTAGCAGTGCCGACACTTGGCAAATTTTGGCCTGTAGTGATGCCAGAAAAGTTCAAAGATTTCCCCGGCTGCACATACCAGCGGATAAAGATTATCACCCAACCGATGGCGATGGAACCTATGGCGCTAAAGGTTATCTGATTCGCATTGTTGTCTGGGGTGATGAGTTCAGTGCGTGTCGGAATATGGGGACGCAATTCGAGCAGAGTTAAATATACACCGGCCCACTCATTTAATAACCGTTGACGATTCGGACGACGGTATTGATGCCGCTACGTTAATGTTTCGATTTACGCTGGACGTGGATATTGTAGAGTTTGATCAATGACAGATTTCACAAAGGTCATAACCGCGACGGCATACGACATGCAACCGTTAATGTGTTAAAAAATAAAACAGCGGCAGCGGATAGAGTGCACAGCAATCGTTTGTTGTTTTGAATACGGGTATATTCCCAGTTATTAAAGTCAGCACGCCTTACGAACGTGTAAAATCTGTCTTGTCAGATAATCCGCTGGTGTTGCACCGTGAGCTGACTATCAGAATCGAGATAAAAACACATAGCAGTCACACCAGTGAAGACGATCTAGACGAGATAAGCCGAGCAGTTGAAGGGTTGATGTCAGAAGATGAGCATCTAGAGAATGGCTGCGATTTAACATTTTTAAGTTGTGAAACAGCATATACAACTATTGGTCGCCACAATTTTGATTCGTTAATTATTGATTTCAATTGTCAGTACGACACAGAAGCGCCTGAGCCTGACAACCGCGATCCTTTTATCACTGCGCACGCTGATTTTAACATTGACGACGATGCAGACGCAGAAGCAGCCAGCACAGTAACATTACCGCAAAATTGAAGGTTTGATATGAGTCATAAAATTAAAACGTATCCGGGTCAAATTTGCCATTTCCAAATGGCACACTTATTGATGAGAAGGGTGCAACCGTTGAGAGCTCGTCGTTTTAATTCGCCGCATATTAGATAAAAGTGTCATTTTAGTTGAAAGTAAAGAGCGGAAAAACACAAACAAAAGCGACAAAAGCGGATAAAAATCAAAATACACAGAACACTCAGCAAGGTGAAAAAATAAACAAAAGACGCCAGATCAAGGAACAATTGATTCTCTGATTTCATCAACACAGCCAAATTGATTAATTTATTAAATAATTAAAGGAAATAAAAACATGAGTGAAATCAGTTTTCATTAATTCCGAAGAATTTGCGCATTCCGGCGCTTATGCTGAATTTGACAACCGTTTTGCTGTGCAGGGGCTTGTGGGCCAGCCGTATCGTGTTTTGTTAATTGGACAAATGACAGCCGGTTCGCAAATTGCCGCATTAACGCCGACAGATATTACACGCGCCGAAGATTCCATATTATTTGGTCGTGGTTCAATGCTTGCTGGAATGGTTGAGGCTTATAAAGACAACGACAACAGAACAAAATTAACAGTTATCGGCGTTGATGATGACGGCAGTGCAGCAGCTGCAACAGCGACTATTACAATAACAGGCACAGCGACAGCAGCTGGTACACTTGTTGTTTACGTGGGCGGTCGAGCAGTGCGTGTTCCTGTTATTGCTTCTGATGATGAGAGTGCAGTGGCGTTAAAGTTGGCGAGTGCTATCACAGCCGACAAAGATATGATAGTCACTGCCGGCGTGACGCTTGGCGTTGTTACAGTTACCGCGAGAAATAAAGGCGAAGCGGGCAACGACATCGACGTGCGAACAAATTACTACACTGGCGAGATAACCCCGCTGGAATAACTGTCAATATCACACCGATGGCCGGCGGCACGGCTAATCCTGATCTGGATGATGTTATCGCGGCAATGGGTGACTCTTGGTATAACGTGATTGTTTGTCCTTATATTGACGCTGCAAATTTGGTCAAGTTAGAAGCTGAGCTGGCGTCTCGGTTCGGGCCGATGCGTGGCATTGATGGCGTTGCTATTTGCGCATCCAATCAGAATCATGCGGGATTGACGACACTAGGCCGCAGTCGTAACAGTCAGCACGTTTGCATATCAGAAAGTTATGCGTATCCTCGGCCAACTTGGGAGCGTGCTGCAATGATTGCCGGTCAGGTGGCGTTTTCTGCTCAGAATGATCCCGCTCGCCCGTTTCAGACATTAAAGCTGGTCGGTGATATGCCTCCAGCTGACAGCAAGCAGTTCACAATGACAGAGCGTGATTTGTTGTTATTTGATGGCATTGCTACAAATTTTGTTGATGCCGGTGGTAATGTGTGCATTGAAAGACTTATTACAACGTACACAGAGAACAGCATGGGCGCACCTGATCCCAGCTATTTAGATGCAAATACTCTGTTTACATTGAGCTATTTACGTTATAGCTGGCGTGCTAGAGTGTTGCAGCGTTTCCCTCGTATGAAGCTCGCTGATGACGGTGCTCGTGGTGACAACGTTGTAACGCCAAAGGTTATGAAAGCCGAGATGGTCGCGCTGGCTGGCGATTGGGCTGATGCGGGTTTAATTGAAAATCTTGAGTCATTCAAAACTAATTTAGTTGTTACTCGTCCTAATCATGATGTTAATAGACTCGATATTATTTTGCCGCCTGATTTGATGAATCAATTGCGTGTTGTTGCGACGCGTATTGATTTCAGACTGTAAAATCAAATTAATTAAATTGAGGAGCGGACATAATGAGTAGAAATAGAATAGCGGGCCGTATTTATTTTAAAGTAAACGGTCAACAAAAATGGTAAAAGCGGGCGTTAATTATGGACTCGGAAACTGGAAGCGCGAAAGCGTAGCCGGTGCCGATGGCGTTCACGGCTATAAAGAAACGCCGCAACCGGCTTTTATTGAAGGCGAAGTCAGCGACCGCGCTGATTTTGATGTTAAAGCATTTTTGAGCTTGATGAAGCAACGGTGACTTTAGAGCTAGCAAACGGTAAAACAATCGTATACCGCAATGCCTACAACGTCACTGAAGGCAGTATCGGCACAGACGAATCAAATATAGCGTTTAGATTTGAAAGCACAGAGCCAGCCGAGGAAATGAGTTAATTATGTCAGACCGTCCATTGTTGTTACGTTTAGAGTTGAGTGAGCCGGTATCGGCTCATGACGAGCCTGTGACTGTGCTTGAATTACGACAGCCGACAGGTGGCGATATTATGGACATAGGTCTGACCATGCCCGAAGGTGCGGACGAAAATGGCGGCGGCACAATGAATCTGCCGACCGTTTCATTTGCTGCTAAGTTGGCAGGCGTTCCACCGTCTACTATTCGCAGCTTATCAGTGAAGGATGCTCTTGCAGTAGCTAAAGCGGTGAATCCTTTTTGCTCGAATACCTGGCGACATTCAACGAATAATAGGCAATGTCGCCTATACATTCAAAACGCAGCCAAGCGAATTTAAAGCGATGTCGCTCGATGAGCTCCTGTTTTGGAATGCACAAGCTGCTCAATTTCTAAAGAATTGGAATCATAAATAAATGGCCAGCGCTCCAAAAGTTTCAGTTGTTATTGCTGCAAATGTCGATAAGGCGACGGCTGGTCTTAAAAAGTTAATGCGACGATTGCGCGACTATCTGCACCAATGCGGAAAGTCAACCGATCGTTTGCAGCAATGAAACGGGCCGCAGGCACTAAAGAATTACAGAAAGCATTTAAAACAGCCAGCCGTGACGCTCGTCGTGCATCGGCTGCCATTGGTGGCATGGCTAAAAGCTGGCGATGGTGGGCGGTGCTGCTGCTGCGGCTGGCATTGCGATTGTAAAAACATTTTCAAAGTCGGGTGATTTACTAGCTAAAAATGCCAAGGCAACGGGCTGGACTGTGCAAGGTATGCAGGAGTATATGTATATCGCACAGCGGCAAGGGCTACTCAGTCAGAAGTGAATAGCTCATTGCTGGCGTTTTCAAAACGAATGGGCGAAGCAAAAGCCGGAACCGGTTCGCTTAAATCGTTTTAGATAAAACCAATCCAGCACTTTTGGCGCAGATGAAAGCTGCAAGCAGTAACGAGGAAGCATTTAAATTATTTACTGACTCTATGCGTGGGCTGTCTGATCCGACAAAACAAGCAGCGATGGCATCAGCAGCATTTTCACGGCAAGGCATAAAGCTGGCCGGAATTGCTAAAGCATCAACAAATGAAATCGAGCAAATGCGACAGCGAGCGCATGAGCTTGGTTTAGTCATGAGCAATGAAGACGCTAAAGCGGCAGAGCAGTTTGCAGATGCGTCCCTTAATTTGGGAATGGCAATGGAAGGGCTGCGCAATAGAATCGGTGCGGCTTTGGCTCCAGTTCTGTCAAAGTTGTCGAATCAGCTGGCAGATTTGGCCGCGAATCATGGCGCAGCAGTGCGGCAGTGGGCTGAGCAGTTCGCGGCAAATTTACCGCAGCGCATTGAGCAAGTAAAGCAAGCGTTTTCAAATTTAAAAGCGGCACTCGCTCCGGTGATTGCTGCGGGCCAATGGGTATCTGATAATTTTGGGATGGCTCGTGCTGTATTGACAGCAGTGGCGGCAGTGGTGGCGGGTAAGTTAATTATTGGCGTTATTGCATTAACGGCGGCAATTAAAACGCTCGGGCTGGCAATGTTAGCCACGCCGCTCGGTTGGATTATTGCGGCAATTGCTGCGGTCGTCGCCGGTGGTGTGCTGTTATATAAAATTGGGACAGCATTACAAATGCGTTTAAATCCTTTGGTCAATTCATTATTGCAAATAATCCGTTTACTGTTTTATTAAACGGTATTAATTCAGTGGTTAAAGCGTTTAGCGGTTTTAATGTTTTATCTGCATTGAAAAACAAATTACAAAATTTATTGCCGAGTTGGGCCGTTAATTTGCTCGGCATGAATAATGCAACGGGTTCACAGCAGACCGCAGCTGCAAACAATGTCACAGCTGCACCGTTGCCGGGTGCAGCATCGGCACAGGTTGGCGGAATGTTAAAATTAAAATCGACAGTGAAGGCCGACCGACAGTTAAAGAGTTAACGAGCACTAATAAAAATGTACCAGTGCAGGTGGATGCTGGGATGATTATGGCAGGAGTGGGCTGATGAGCTGGAAGACAGAATTAAGAAAAGGCTCATTCCGGGGCGTGCCGTTTTCGTCAGCAGTGCTGATGATGCCGCCGGCAGACGCAGAGCGCAGCATATATATGCAGGTCGTGAGCAGCCGTTTTCTGAGGATTTAGGCCGCAAACAGCGAGAATATACGCTGTCCGTTTATTGTCTTGGTGCTGATTATTTTAATCAGCGTGATGCACTAGAAAAAGCACTAAATGAGCCGGGGCCGGGGTTGCTAGTTCATCCGTGGCGGGGTGAGCTGCATGTAACTGTTGATTATCGAGTTCAGCACAGCACAGCCGATGGCGGCATGTGTACATTTACACTCAATTGCACTGAAGCTGGTCACAATGAAAACCCGGAGCGATCCATTGACACGTCGGCTGGTTTATTGTCTGCAATAGACAGCTCAAGCTCAGCATTTTAGACAAATTTAAAGATCGTTTTCAATTTCAGGCTTTTCTGATTTTGTAAAATCAGACGCTATAACAGAATTATCGCAATTTGCAGCGATGGCAGCTGCAATGCCGGGGCAATTAAACACAGTCAGCTCTGATAACATTATGAGCGATTTAACGCCATTGATGGCAGACAGTGGCGAGCTGGGTAACGCTGTTTATAGCTTAGTTTCGAGCACTGGTAAATTATCGAAGAATTTCCGGACGGGCGGATCATCAGAACATGTGACGACAGCGGTCAAAACAGAAACAACATCACAAGGCGTCGCCAGTTTACAAACGTTTTATAATTATCAGACGGTTAAAAAGAAGAACTATATCCGACAACAACAGGAATGCAATCAAAGAAAACGCTGAAGCAATTAGCAGTCTCATAAAAGAATCGGCTGGCGTTGAATCGGCTAAAAAGCTCGCCGAGTCGGATTATAAAGACGCTTTTCTACACAGAGAAGAAGCGAATAATGCAGTTAATGCAACAGCGCAGCATTTGCAGCAGTTATCATTTGACGCTAGTGACGAGCAATACAAAGCACTCAATGCAACGCGCATAGCATTGTTAAATGATTACAGAAGCCGGGCAATTCAATTAGCATCAATTAAACAAATAGAATTACAACAAACAGAACCGGCGTTATTAATTGCATACAGAGAGTATGCTGATGTGTCGAGAGAATCTGAAATTTTAAAATTAACAATATACCGCATCCCGGATTTGTTGCCGGTGGACAGCCGTTGGAATTGCTCAATGTATAATGTGCAGCTGAAAACAGGCGGGCAGATTTATACAGGCTGGAAAAACGTCACAATAACGCGATCAATCGAGACTCTGGCTGCAACGTTCAGCCTGTCGCTATCTCAGAATTTCACAGACAACAGCCGATTGCTGCCGATTGCGTTTGATGAGTCTGTTGAGCTGTTGATTGATAACAATGTTGTTATCACTGGAATTGTTGACGAGATTGCGACAAGTTACAGTGAATCAAGCCACGACTATACAGTGAGCGGCAGGAGTCGGGCCGGTGATTTAGTCGATTGTTCTGCAATTTATAAAACGGGCGAATTTTGGAGCAAACTCTGTATGAAATCGCTAGTTATTTATGTGCTGATTTTGATATTGATGTTGTTGCTAATGTCGACGTGGGAGCACCGTTCAAACGATTTAGAGCAGACGACGCCACCGTCTTCAGCTGTCTTGAGCGAGGCGCTCGCCAGCGTGGAGTGTTATTAATATCAGACGAGCACGGCAATATTATATTGACTAAGCCGGGTGCCGAAAAATAAAAACGCCACTGCAGCAAGGTGAGGGCGGTAATATCAAAAGCGGCTCGGTAAGTCGTCAATGAACAGCCGATTTTCTAAAGTGATTGTAAAGGTCAGGCTGAGAGCTCTGAATTTATCACTGATGAACAAATGACAGAGCCTGTAGCGATTGCAAATGATAACAATGTGCCGAGATATAGACCGCTCGTTGTGCAAGCAGAAAGTCAGGGCAATGGGCAGACGTTAGAAGAACGAGCACGTTTTGAAGTTTCCACCCGGCTCGGCCGTTCTGCTAAATTGACTTATCAAGTGGCAGGCTGGACGCACAGTGAGGGGCTTTGGATGCCGAATCAGCTTGTTAAAGTAGTTGATCAAATTATGAATATTAACGACTGGATGTTAATCAGCTCAGTAACGCACAGCAAGTCAGAATCGGGAACAACGTCAGAGATCACAGTCATGCCAGCGGATGCGTTTACTATTGCCGATGTGGTGAGCAATTGACTGCGGCGGCGTCGGAGTTTTGATGTTTAAAGAGCTGGCGAGACGGTTGGCCCGGAAAATATTGATCGGAATAGTAAAGCTCAGTTATGACGACACTGGACTGCAATCATTGCAGACTACATTTAAGTCGGGTGATACATGGGAGAAAATCCCGCACTTTCAAAACTACGGATTTACACACAGACCGAAAGCGGGAGCGCAAGCGGTGGGGCTGTTTATTGATGAAGATAATGGTGTTGTCATTGCTGTTGATGATCGCCGTTTCCGGTTGAAAAATTTAACCGAGGGCGAAGTTGCTTTATACGACGATTTAAACAATACAATTAAGCTCGGCCGAGATTCTATAACAATCAATGCAGTTACAAATCTCGAAATAACAGCGCCTACAACGCAAATAACAACAGCGTTAACAGTTAAGGGTGACACTTTGTTTGATGGCTCTGTTGATATTGCCGCAGGGTTGGCAGTGGATGGAACAGTAACAAATAACGGCAAAAATATCGGTGATACACATCAGCATGTCGGCAATCAGGGCCAAACAATCGCGGGAGTAATATGACAGATATTAAATCGGTCTCAATTGATGTCACTCGCGGCATTGATCGAGTAATAACTGACACGGGATACACAGACGATAATACGCTAGAAACGGCTGTTATTCTGTCATTATTTACTGATGGTCGAGCCAATGAGTCTGATAATTTAGCAGTTAGTGACGATCCCCGAGGCGTGTGGTCTGATAGTGTTACCAATCCACGCACCGGCACAGGTTCCCGGCGTTGGTTACTTAGTCGCTCAAAACAAAATAACGATACATTATTAAAGTTAATTGATTACGATACCGAGGCGCTTCAATGGATGATAGACAGCGGTATAGCGTCTGATATTAAAGTGACAGCAGAGTGGGCGGGGCTTGGGTTGCTTGCTGAAAATATTACTATAACAACAAAGCTATCAGAGTTAACGCTAAATATTACAGCTCGAGCGGGAACAAATAAATGAGTTTACAGCGGCAGACTTTGCGTGAATTAGTCGAACAGATGCAAACAGATATAGCCACGCGTCACAATATACCTGTAGAGCTTGTTAGACATTCAAATGTTGGCATTGATGCTGCAACATTTGCTGGTGCAATACATGAATTAAATGGCTATCTCAGTTATATCGCACTTCAAAGTTTTGAAGATACTGCCACCGGTGAATTTTTAAAACGACGAGGCGCGATTCGTGGCATATTGTTAAACAAGCAACAAATGCAACGGGTACTCGTAAATTCTCAGCACACGACGGCACTGTTATGCCATTGGTACGCTCATGCAGCGAGCTGATGGTGTGCAATTTATCACGACAGCATCAGCAACAGCGGCAGCGGGTGAGATTTCAGTCACAGTTGAGTCAGTTAATGCCGGAGCATCAGAAAACACGAATGCAGCGGAAGAATTGACACTGGTCACACCGATTACAAACGTTAATCCTGTAAGTTCTACCGGTGAATTAACCGGCGGCACAGATGAAGAAACAGAAGAACAATATAGACAGCGACTATTGTCGTATATAAGAACGCCGCCTGCTGGTGGCGCGGCACATGATTATAAAAGGTGGGTGCTAGATACGCCATCGGTACCGGTTGATCGTGTGTGGGTTCCGGATTTGTATAACGGTGCCGGAACGGTCACTGTGTTTTTTACTGTAAATAGAACGGATATCATTCCAACGTCGGACGATATTCAGCGCGTGTCAGCTCAGTTAGAAATTAATCGACAAATAGGTGTGCAGCAGTTGTTTGTGCTGGCGCCGATTGCCCATCCTGTCAGCCACACTATCACGGGATTAATGCCAGACACTGCCGAAGTTCGCACAGCAATTGAGAACGAATTGCGGAGCTTGTATTTACTCAGTTCGCAGTTTGAAGACGGCACCGGGTCGGGTGTCATTCTGTTATCTCATATAAGAGAAGCGATCTCATTAGCAACGGGCGAGCATGACAGCGTACTCGTTGCACCGTCGTCAAATATTGCACCAGCCAAAGGTGAAATAGTCACGTTTGGGGGTCACATGGCAATAACAGCCGATGATTATACACGTCAGCTGTTGACATTATCGCCGCAGGGTTTGGCGTGGCCGCGTGAGCGGGACTCCGTGTTTGCAAAAACTATGCAGGCATATGCAGACAGCTTGGCGCGATTACATGCTGATGCGGATAATCTGATTAACGAATTAGACCCTCGGACAACATACAATTTAATCGATGAGTGGGAGCATTGTTACGGTTTACCAGATGAGTGCACTGGCCAGCTCAATTCATTAGATGAAAGACGTAAACAGTTATTAATTCGTTATCTCGGTGATTTATCACAAACGCCGAATTTTTTATAAACTTAGCTGATGCGATTGGTTACACAGTAACATTGACGAGTTTGATGTGTTTCGGTGCGGTATTTCACAGCTTGGGATAGATGAATTAAACGTTGCAAATGCTCCACACATTTGGCGCGTAAATGTTTTAAATCTGGACAAAGCTGTTTTTTTCGGTGTGGAATTTCAGAAACTTATGACAGATTAACAGACTTTAAAACGGCCGCAGCATTAGAGTGTTTATTTAATCGACTAAAGCCAGCACACACACAGATATTTTTAACTATTCTTAAAAATACGGAGTTAATTAAATGAAATATGTCCCGCCGGTCGGTGCATCAGATCAAAACGAGTCGTACATAACTGGAAACCCAGCCACAGGGTACAGGGTAGTCGCCTGGGCGGGGAAGCGATTGAGCACCCGCAACGCGAGATAGTGCAGTGCATAACAGATGCGGGCTTGTCGCCAAGCGAGTCTGATCTCGGCCAGTTGACCAGGGCTGTGCGGATAGGAGAACGACAGCGCCCGTGGCTGGTGAAGTCGGTGAAGTTATAAAATTAATGACATTCTGGCTCACTCCGGATCGGGTGCGTTGACAGCGGGCCAGAGCTTGCCAATTGTTAATATACCGGTTCCGTCAGATGGTGTTTGGATGCTTTCAACACATATTTTGCTAGTAACATTCCCGCTCAGTCTAGAATTGTGATTTCTACAAGCGAAGACCCAATTTATATTTTGACAGCACACTCGATGTATTCTCGTATCATTCCATGTCGCTTGGCTATCGACAAAAGATTATAATATTACGTTAGACGTTAATGTCTACTCAGGGACATGGGATATACCGTACTGCACTATTAACAATTGCAGATTTACGCGTATAGCATAACAAGTCACTTTTTGTCACTCGTAATTTGAAACGCTAAACAATACAAAGCATTACGGATAGATTCGAATCCCTGTCCCTCCGCCACCCCTGTTGTTCTTTAGTCAGTTATTGTCGTTTTAAGTAAACCCCATAGTAAAAGCCCGTAACTCAAAAGGTTACGGGGCTTTTTTTGTCTGTGTGTTTGTTTTTCTGTCGTGTGTTTTCCGCTTTTGTCCATTTTCATTAAAATTCCCTCTTTTACTCCAAAAGTCACTTTTTGTGTCACTTCTTACCTTCCGCACCGCTCTGTACAGCTTTAAATTACTCGTTTTAAACAGCTGTAGAAAGCACTCAGAAACTAATTCCAAAAGCAAAACGTACAACAAAATGACAAAAATGCTTTTTTATCCTTAAAACAATGGTTTGCTATTTTAATCTCGACTCTAAAAAGCCTCCAAAAGCCTCCTAACCCACCTTAAATACCTTGCCATAATGCAAAAATATCTTGCCATAATGCAAAAGTATCTTGCCATAATGCATAAATGTACTGCTTTCATGCGTAAAATCACACAAAACGGTTGATGCTTCTGATTGTTGTGATACACTAAAGCACATAAAGACCGATAAAAGAATGACGCCTAAAAATGGAAAAAATTTAAAAGATTCATACATCGAAAAATTGAAGCCAGAAGCGAAAAGTTACTCCGTAGCGTTGGGCGGTAATTTACGGGTATTTGTGCTTAAAAGTGGGGTAAAAAATTTAAAGGCCGTGTTGCCGATGGTGATAGAGTAAGATTGGTCGAAATCGGTATCTTTCCGGCCATGTCGTTGGAGTCTGCAAGAGCCGAAATGTACGCACTTAAAATGTGCAACATAACAATTTAACTTTTAAGAAAGTGGCTGATGATTTTTAAAACTCACACACAAACAACCGGAGCGCTCAATATAAAGCGATTTCAAGGACTATTAAACAATCATATTTTGCCAGCTATTGGCGACATGGATATACATAAAATTAAAAGAGCAGACATCAGACGATTGCTTGAAAAATGGCGTTTGAAAAAGAAATTATTGAATCAGCACACAGAGCGCAAGAATACATACAGCGTATTTTTAATTTTGCTATTGCTCGGGAGGACACAGAAAATAATCCCGCTGTACAATTAAAACTTGTTATACCAGCAAAACCAAAAGTAAACGATTTCCTAGTATTGTTGATGCTACTGATTTTCAAGAGCTGCTCATTAGAATGGAGGCCGCAATTGCTTCGAAAACAGTAAAAATGCGGCGATGGCGTTGGCTCATGTTTTTGAGGCCACAAGAATTGTTAAAGCTGCAATGGCAGTGGTTAAGACCAGAAAAAGCATGATTGAGCTTCCAGAAAATTATACTAAAATGGTATTTTGCGAGATATTCCATTGACCGAACCGGTTAAAAAATTTTAAAACAACAATATATTATTAGCGGTCCTGAAAACTCTCTGTTTATTTTTCAATGAATAAAAACACCCATCAGCGACACAACAGTTAGAGAGTATCTAAAAAACGTGGCTGGAGATCAGCAAAGCTTGCATGGTTTCAGAGCATCAGCAAGAACGCTCATCCGCGAGCTTTTACGCAGGAACAGCGGGATACTATCGAGCACCAGTTAGATCATGTGCCTGCTGACAGTAACGGAGATACTTATAATCAAGTGACATTGTTTAAGTGTCGACTAGAAATGCTTACACGCTGGAGTCAATGGATTGAAAGCACTCTAAATATGACATTAGAAGATAATCTAGATTATAAAACAAACATTATTGAAAACTGGTGAAGCACAAAAAAAATAAGGAGATAATAAAGTGACTGTTAAGAGAACAAGATTAACAGAGGCTCTGATTCGTTCTTTAAAGCCAAAAGCAAGGCGTTATTCTGTATCAGATGTAATACCGGGGCTATGCGTTGTTGTGCATCCAACCGGTAAAAAGTATTTAGATAGATGAATTAAACGTTGCAAATGCTCCACACATTTGGCGCGTAAATGTTTTAAATCTGGACAAAGCTGTTTTTTTCGGTGTGGAATTTCAGAAACTTATGACAGATTAACAGACTTTAAAACGGCGGCAGCATTAGAGTGTTTATTTAATCGACTAAAGCCAGCACACACACAGATATTTTTAACTATTCTTAAAAATACGGAGTTAATTAAATGAAATATGTCCCGCCGGTCGGTGCATCAGATCAAAACGAGTCGTACATAACGGGAAACCCAGCCACAGGGTACAGGGTAGTCGCCTAGGCGGGGAAGCGATTGAGCACCCGCAACGCGAGATAGTGCAGTGCATAACAGATGCGGGCTTGTCGCCAAGCGAGTCTGATCTCGGCCAGTTGACCAGGGCTGTGCGGATAGGAGAACGACAGCGCCCGTGGCTGGTGAAGTCGGTGAAGTTATAAAATTAATGACATTCTGGCTCACTCCGGATCGGGTGCGTTGACAGCGGGCCAGAGCTTGCCAATTGTTAATATACCGGTTCCGTCAGATGGTGTTTGGATGCTTTCAACACATATTTTGCTAGTAACATTCCCGCTCAGTCTAGAATTGTGATTTCTACAAGCGAAGACCCAATTTATATTTTTGACAGCACACTCGATGTATTCTCGTATCATTCCATGTCGCTTGGCTATCGACAAAAGATTATAATATTACGTTAGACGTTAATGTCTACTGGGACATGGGATATACCGTACTGCACTATTAACAATTGCAGATTTACGCGTATAGCATAACAAGTCACTTTTTATCACTCGTAATTTGAAACGCTAAATAATACAAAGCATTGCGGATAGATTCGAATCCTCCTCACCGCCACCCAAGTCGTTTTTAAAAAACCCGTAAGTTCAATTACTTACGGGTTTTTTATTAGTCAACAGAAAGTGCCGCTTTTGTCTTATTTCAGGTCCGATACCTCCTCAAACCTTTGTTTCTTATATTATTTTCTGTCTTTTTCTTTTTTCCCTTTTCCCTTTCTAAAATAAATGCCTGTCGTCACTTTTTTGTCACTAGAAATTTAAAACGCACGCCATCCGTGCTTGAACTTATAAAAATAACAAAAATATCAATTTCTTTAAAGTACATTCCCCTATCTCACTGATTTAAATAGATTCGTACCTTGATTTCGTGCGTGTTTAGTTCCCATTTAGTTCCCGTTTAGTCGTCATTACTTCCCATTTAGTCGTCATTTAGTTCCCATTTAGTTGAAAAAACTTGATCATCTAAAACGCATAACTATAGTAATACATAACAATACATAAATATACATAGCTGTTAGGTTTGGTATGAATAGCAATAATCACCGCACAAGCAATGGAGTGGCAGACATGACCGATTCCGATCTGTTGTTGATTAAATCTGACAAGGCTGGGCAGTCAGTGAGCCTCGGCAAAGGCTTGCGCCTTTTGTCTTAAAAATGGGTTGAAGAAATTTAAGGGCGTGTAAAGGTAAGCTGCTGGAAGTGGGAAGATTTCCAGACATGTCATTAAAGAAGCGCATCAGCAATTGCAGCAGATGAAGCAGCAGCACTGGCAGGGTGACACGTTTCAGATGCTCGCGGGTCGATTCCTTGAAAATAAAGCACAAACTTCAGCAAGGAATATAGCAAGATACAAAGGACTGCTGAGCAATTACATACTGCCTCGACTCGGCCATTTAACAGTCATCCAAGTGGGCAGAGATCACATAAGCTCGGTGCTCGATGATATGATTAAAAGGATGTTGTTAACTCTGCTTATCGCGCCTTGATTGTATCAGGCAAATTTTGATATTGCCGTGGCTCTGGGTATGCGTGAAAACAACCCAGCTGCATATATGAAGCCGTTGTTGCCAAGTAGACCGCAGACAAAGCACTTTACGCCATAACAGATGAAGCAAATTTTAAAAATTATTATGTGATATAGAGGCGGCTAGAGGCGGGTGACAGTAAAACATGCACTGATGCTGATGGCCCATTTGTTTTGAGACCGTCTGAATTAATCGGCTTAAAATGGGAGTTTTAGATACTCGGTCTAATCTGATAAGGTTGCCGCCTGATTATACTAAAACGGCATCCTACGAGAGATAACAATATCAAACAGAGTTAAAAAATTATAAAAAGTTATATATTATTAGAACAGCATCCCCAGAGTGTCCTTTCATTTTGTCGCTCAATGGCAAAAACCAATATCTGATACAGCACTTAGAAATCATTTATCTAAAATAGCCGGGCATCAACGGCAAAGTCTCCACGGTTTTAGAGCCAGCGCTCGAACGATATTAAGAGATGTGCTCGGATTTCCCAGAGATGTTATTGAGCATCAACTTGATCATGTGCCAGCCGATAATAACAAACAAGCATATAATCGAACGCTGTTATTAAGTCAAAGGGCTTTGATGATGGAGGCATGGTCGCAATGGATTGAAGACGCGTTAAATAATCCCGTTGATCGCTTTGTTTTAACTGATAAAGAAATGGAGCGATGGGACTAGCGATGACGCCGAAAATAACAGAAAAACAATTATAAACTTGCCTGTCAAAGCTAAACGATATCTTTACAAAGTCGATTCGCTTGGTCTTTATGTGTTCGTTTATCCTACTGGTAGAAAATCTTATATCTTTAAAAAGCGGGCAATCAGGACGGTTGGCGTGATGACGCTGTCAGAAGCACGGCAGTGTGTTGTTGATACTTTAAGAGCAAAAGCAAAGCTTTGTGTTAAAAAGCCGCAGAAGAAACAAGCTAGCGTCCGCAGGAACAGCAAAGCATGAGCAGGAGACGACTAGCTCACTGAAAGATATGCTTTTAAAGATTTGCTGGAGGTATGGTTCCCAGTACACCGCTTTCACCCAGACGATGTTAAAGATGAAGTGAAACGCAAGCGGCTCAAGGGCCGAGCCAATGGCACATTACTTAAGCCGCTAGGTACTACACCGGTGGCTATTATTGATGAGTCATTGTTAAGCGATTTATTTACTAAAATAAAAAGCAAAAGTCAATGCCGGCTCTGAGTGCCGCTATGTTGTACACATTTTATGATTGGCTGATACAGCGCAGAATTGTCAGCAAAGACCCGACTAAATTCTTGTCAGAATGGAAATTTAAAACATCAAAAAGCAGATGAAAAAGGTTAAGGGGTTATTAAGTCGTTTATCAGCTGTGGTCGTATTCAATAAGACATTGCATCATATTTTTAATATTACAAAGTGTTTTTGTTTTGTTGCGTTGTTGCTGATGTATTTTAAAGCTTCCAATTCTTCTGTGTTCAATGTGTCAACCCACACTTTTATGGACTTCGCAATCGTTATGCCTTCCTTGTTTTTGTGTATCACTACTTCCTGTATATATAAATCACTTAAATCTATGCCGGATAATCTTTCTATCTTAAGAAGTTTATCCGGTGTGGGCTTGTTTCGTCCTGCATACCAATAATAAACGGCTCCTCGCGATACGCCCAACACCTTTCCGATGTAAGCATTCTTGTTCGTTCTCTGTTCTGCAATAGCGTCTAGTGCTGTTATCAGTTTTTAGTTGATTTGTCGACCATATTTATAGCCATTTTGTGCCTGTAATTTTTAGTTTGATATAGACGACAATGATATTAATTGTATCAGTGGTTGATATTCTAAATATCGCTATGTTATACATAGATATACATAGATATGAGCAAGTTAGAAAATACAAAATAAGGAGATACAACGTGAGACAGCTAGTTGATCTGAAAAAACTTGTGAACGGTGTGCAATCAGTCGCAGCAAGCTGCTGCACATGATTGCAGCTGGGATATTTCCTAAGCCGACAATGATAAATAATAAGAGTTTCTGGCTAGATGACGAGATCGATTTGATGATTAAGTCGCTAATTTCTGGTATGAGTGATAACGGGCTAAAATCACAGTAAATGAGATTTTAAACAGACGCCAATTTTATAAGGATATACACGACGAGGTTGATGTTTCTCTTTGATTTGAGGCTTTTTAGATCATGTGCCTGCTGACAGTAACGGAGATACTTATAATCAAGTGACATTGTTTAAGTGTCGACTAGAAATGCTTACACGCTGGAGTCAATGGATTGAAAGCACTCTAAATATGACATTAGAAGATAATCTAGATTATAAAACAAACATTATTGAAAACTGGTGAAGCACAAAAAAATAAGGAGATAATAAAGTGACTGTTAAGAGAACAAGATTAACAGAGGCTCTGATTCGTTCTTTAAAGCCAAAAGCAAGGCGTTATTCTGTATCAGATGTAATACCGGGGCTATGCGTTGTTGTGCATCCAACCGGTAAAAAGTATTTAGATATAAAAGATCGTCATTGGTGATTGCTTAATATTAAAGTTAAAAGACGTCCGGGATTTATGTATTGAGGATCAGAGAGAGCATTCTTTTGAGGAATAAACTATGAATAAGCGCAAAACACCAAAGGTTAATTTAACAAAGGCGCTAATTGATGCTCTGGAGCCAAAGATCGTTGTTATTTTGTGCGTGATCTTATTCCAGGTTTTTCTTTAAAAGTGGAATCCAGCGGTCTAAAAGTGTTTATGTACAAATGGAGGTGCTGGCATCTACGGATTTTATGACTCTGAAACAGGCGCGTAAGCATTGCATTGAGGCACAGCGGCTCTCTATATATAAAAACATAGTATTAAACTATGAATAAGCGCAAAACACCAAAGGTTAATTTAACAAAGGCGCTGATTGATGCTCTTGAGCCTGAAGATCGTTGTTATTTTGTGCGTGATCTTATTCCGGGTTTTCTTTAAAAGTGGAATCCAGCGGTCTAAAAGTGTTTATGTACAAACGGAGGGTGCTGTCATCTACTGATTTTATGAGTCTGAAACAGGCGCGTAAGCATTGCATTGAGGCGCAGCGCTCTCTATATATAAAAACATGCTTTATTTGCTAAGTCAAAAGTAGACAAAGTTCCAGAAAAACACCAGCATGTGAGAGTAATGACAGCAAAAAGGCAGCAGCCAAGAGAGTGGCGAGACTATTAAAAGCTCTGGGCTTGATACAAGCACTTTTTCTACGTGTTGATTTTCAAATGGCTAGAACAGCATGAATTTAATAAGGATAAGGTCAAGGATTCGGCAGAGAAAAGCGTGCGGATTTGATTATTAGAACCAGATTTAAGGATTTATTTTGACTACTATAGGTCAATTCAGTGAGGATTTAATCTTTAAAACTCTAGATGATATTGTCAGAAATCATGCAGATGCAGCCCAGAGAGGTAAGCGGTATTTGTCTCAATTTTTGCTTATTTATATGAGAGCAAGCAGCTTGACCGTGATTTTAGTATCTACTTAAAAACATTACAGATTTCAACGAAGTTTAAAAAGTAATTATTAAGGCTTGATATTATCAATATGATCAAGTAGCTGGATTATCCACTTTGCACGCTTTCCGGGTGATTCCGATCTAAAACATGCTGAAATAACTCTACAACCGGCTCTAGATCGTCGCTTTTCTCATGATACATGAGCATCAGCAAACTGCGTATTTTGAACATATTCTCATTAATGTTATCACTGATCTCGGGGGCATATCTGAAGTCGGTAGATAGCTAGATAAACATACTCCGCTCAATTGTTGTATCCTCAGAAGCGTCTTAATGCTTGGATTATTTCGTTTTTATACCAGTGATCAACAGCACTGACGCTAACACCTAAAAGTTTAGCTATTTTGTGTCTATTCTCTGGGTGTTTTCCGCATCCCAAGCTATTTAATGCCTCAATTAACATTGTCATCCCTGCTTTTCTATTGGCCCTTAATTTATGAATGAGTGCGTATGCCTCTTATTTCATAGTCACACTTTACACGACACAGTTAAACTATTTGACTTTCATACATCCCGATGTTTATATTTAAAAACACGGTAAAGGTGATAAAATAGATTAAAACGCAATTAAAAGGAGGAGTTGTGGAAAACATATCTGATTTCCCGCAGTTTGTGAGCTGATGAAAATGAGTCGGACTACTATTTTAAGAATGATTGAAGGCGGCAGGTTTCCGCCTCCAGTAAAAATAAACAGGAAAAACTACTGGTTTGAAGGAGAGGTCAGACTTATGCAAAAAGCGCTCATGTCACAAATGAGTGATCATGGTATCAAGCAAACGATTGCTGACATAGAAAACCGACGGAATTTTTATCGAGAGGTGTATGACTGCTAGGTTTGCAGATATCTGCCGGTTTAAAAACCGGTAGCAGTCTTCCATATGATTATCTGCCGGTTTAAAAACCGGCAGCTCTTAAGGTGGTGATTATGAGGGATAATCATGTTACTAGCTAAAAAAACATCGCAGAAAGGTTGAGGATGAACAGCATAAGGCTTGTATCGCTTGGCTCAATGAGCAATATCCTGAAAAGTCAGGCTGGTGTTTCTTTTGCTGCAATGAGTCGCTCAATGGTGCAAGAGCAGGAATTGAACGAAAAAGAAGGGTGTCAGAGCAGGTGTGCCGGATTTGTGGCACTGTGTTCCGACAGCATACAGTTCGATGCTGGTGGTCGAGTTTAAAGCGGCACAGCCGGACGATGCTCGATTATCTAAGGAGCAGCGAGTGGATCGTTTATTTGCGAAATATCGGCATAACGGCGGCCGTCGCTCGCGGTGTTGATGAGTACAAAGCGCTGGTGCGTCATTATTTTAAAGACGCAATTGAGCCGGGTATAAAAAATACAAACTTTCATCGTTGTATACTGCGTTTGAGTGAGCACAGTGTTTAAAAGGGTAGATTGCGACGATGTCGAGATTAAAACGAAACCGAGTGTGGCTAATTGCTGACTTGCATTTGCAACATAAAAACGTTTTGAAATTTCGGCCTGAATTTTCTACGGTTGAAGAACATGACGAGTTTATTCTAAGTAATATAAAAACAGCTGTTAATCGAACGGATACGATTATTTTTGTCGGAGATATTGCGTTTTCTATAGATGCACTGCAAAAGTGAGAGAGATTCCGTGCAGAAAGTCAATTTTGGTTTGTGGTAATCATGACGTACAGGGGCCGGTGACAATGAGAGATGTTGTCGGCTGTTATAATCAAGTTGTATCGATGATGAAACGCAAAAATAAATTATTGACTCATTGTCCGGTACATCCCGATCATTTGAGAACGTCAGCGTTTAATATACACGGCCATCTGCATAGAGATATTGTCTTAACAGCTGCCGGGGAGCCAGATGCGCGATATATCAATGTGTCTGTTGAACAAACAGGGTATAAACCTGTTTTGTTTACATGTTGTGATTCGTAGTGTCCTTTTTACATAATCAATGCAGAATGCAGATAGTAGGCTCGTTGTTGCGATAGATAGCCGGTGCTAATCAGCTTTTGCAATGTGTTGTCTATGTCGTCGTTGCGTTTGCTGATATAATCAGCATGATTGTGAGCAGGTGGCCACGATGGTTCTATAATATTTGTGGTGCCGGTGGTGGTCGCCTGCGTGTCCTGCGTGTCTATTTGATAGATTGGCGCAGGTGTCGGCATTATTATCTGTGTAGGTTGCGAAGCGGGTTCTTGTTCTTGTTCTTGTTCTTGTTCTTGTTCTTGTTCTTGTGTTTGGGTGTGTTCAGCTATAACGGTGTGCTGTGATTGCGGTTGCAGCTGTGTTGTTTTCTTGATTGTGCTTGGGCTATTGTTTGCTCGTCTAGTGCTTTTGTTAATAGTTCAGCTTGTTCTAATATATAGATAATTCGCTCGATATATAAATATTTTGTTGAGCAATTTTGGCTTGTTGTTAATAGACCGATAGCTCTTAAATTCTTGTTGTAGCGTGAGATTGTCGCCACACCTAAACCGGTAGAATTTGAAATACGCTGAGTGCTTCGAGCATAGACATGATCTGATTTAAAAGGCCATTGTCAGCCCGTTGTATATGATCGATTAAATACGCTAAATAATGAATGTAACCAGCGTCGTCTGAGAATTCGAGCGATTGCCCAGTGTTTGAGTCTGCTAGTATTTTAGCAAAGCCACGAGCATTGTCTCTTATTTTGCGGGATAGATCGTAAGCAGTTAGTCCGTGTCTAGTTTTGAATGCATCCGTTGCGTTGTTGTTCATTTTTGGTTTCCATTAGCTGGATTACTTTGACATCTCGCGTGTGTTGCTGTGTTTTCTCGCTTAATTATCTCTTGTATTGCGGCCTTCACTAGAGCACTGACTGAAATCTGTTTTTACTGCTATCTTGCCTAAGTCAGCTCTAGTCTTTTCATTCAAGTAAACTGAGAAATTACCCATCCGACCCCTTATAAGATATAACAATCTAGCTTATCGGCTTTGGTATATAAATCTTGACCGTATATCTCAAATTAATACCCTATAGTTTTTATAGCATTCTCTGATTGATGGGCGCAAGTGTTTTTGTGTGTTTTTGTGTGCTTTATGTGTACATAGTTGTTTATATCAGTTTGGCTGGTGGGCTGTTAACTGTTTTCTGACGTGTTCAAAATTATTAAAATCTAATAATAGTATTTATTTTGTTATCGTTTGTGTTCTTTTGTTTCATTCTATCGTTTGATAGTACCGCGGTCGTATCGTTTGATAGTACCGCAGTCATATCATTGATAGCACCGCCGCAGGTCATATCATTTGATACAACTAGATGACCGCCTATCGTATAACAAAATTATAAAAAGTGTTGACAAGTAGACCATAGGTTTACTATATTAAAGATAAGGACGCAGAGAAAAGGAGCAGGAAAATGATGAAGGCTAAAGATTTAATAAAAGGGGGTTATGAATAATAAAGAGATTCGTCAAGCCAGATTGATTTTAGGTCTTAGTCAAGAAGATTTTGCTAAAAATTGGGGTGGAGTTCAAAGCATCATGTAAGTCGATTGAAACAGATAAGCGCACTGTTTCTGAGCAAACTATTTTAGCAATCAAGTGCTTGCTGATAGAAGCTGAAAAGATAAAGATTTTATTGTTTTCAGCGAAATACAAAAAGCAGTAGATGAGCAGGTGAAGGATTTAAAAAGCGTCATTTAAATGATGACGATGTTGAGTTTTATTTTACAGAGAGCGATGTTGTTGAGCAGTATTTGAAAGAAAATAATATTTCTGAGGACGATATAGATTTAGAGGGTTTGAGAGATATACAGCATCTTGCTGTGAGAGAGTTAACAGAAAAGTAATAAAAGGAGCGTCAAATGTCACAATATAATGTTATTGATTTACAAGTGAGTAGACCGCTAACAAAGAGGATATTGATAAAGCATCTTGCGTGATTGCGACATTATGCCGCTGGAAGAATGGAGAGTATCAGATGTTCAAATGTTCAAAGATAGAGCTTTCTGAAGATTACCCCGTCACAAATTGGTGTTATGTAGTCGATGGGTGGATGATGTCAGAGCTACCGAGTGATTATGATGATTATCATTTGCTCGTCGGTGATGTGTGTGCCGATGATGTTGCAGACAATGAGAGATGGTACAGAGATCAAATGTTGAATAGTGTAGCGGTAAGATAAAAGGCGGTCAAATTTGGGTGAAATTTGACGGATGCAAGATCAATAATAACAATGGAACCAAGCCATGTCATTTTCAAAATAAATTTCTTAAATATCAACATAGTATCGTAAACAGATTAACAAAAATAAGGTGTTGCCTAGTATTTTATAAGTCTTTTTGTTGCGATGATAATTGTAACACACGAAATCGGGGGTGATATGAGGCACTCTTTTATCAAAAATAATTGAGGCGGCTGTGTTGATGTTCACCGGCTCTGTGCTTGACGATTGTGTCAACCGGTTGCGCCGGTGATGCTGTTGATTAGCTTGCCGCTGTCATCATTAAAGCAGGCTTTAGCAGTGGCGACCGGTGTCGGTTTGCAAGCAGTATGTATTTGCTGGCACGATTTAAAGGGGCGGGGCGTTTAGTGTCCGCTTGTGCTGTTTGTTGTATCAATTGCCGCCTCGACTGCATTTGTTGAGTCGGTTTAGCAACGACATGTCACAGAGTTAAATCAGAGCCAGGTGAGTGCAAAAATGAAACGGATGCAGTAACGGCATTAAAAAAGAACGAGAAAATGCGCAACGGCAAATTGATATTAGAACAGCAGCAGCTGCAAAGACAGTGCTGGCAGTTACACGACTAGGGCAATGCGTCGGCTTGATGCTGTTAACCAGTATCAGAACCGAATCACTGAGATCAATGCACAGCTAACACAATTGCAGCAGACGACAACAGCGACTGGAGCAGACCGAGGCAGTATTCAAGCGTTGTTTGTTGATACTGCTCGCAGCACTCGGCTGGCTGCGTTTGCTGTACTCGCTGCGTTGATTGATATAGCTGCTATATTACTATTTGCACGAGTTGATGTTTCTGTTTTCGTTCAATTGCTGCGGTGCGTGCCGGTGGTCAGCCATTTAATACAGTGATGAGTCGGACTGATTCGGTAACAATGAGCCGGACTGATTCGGTACTGATGCAGACTGATGCAGTTAATCAACTATACGCAGATTATCAAAGCAATTTAAAACAGCAGAATTTGTCGGGTGAATTTGGACTACCTATCAGCCAGCGAAAAGCAATTGACGAAGTGAAAAACGTTTTAATGAGTTGATAGCAGCGGGCAGAATAGAAAAGGCGGCAAAAGGTTTTAAAGTGTGTTGATTAAATTTGAGCTGTTCGGTATTGCCGGATAGCTCACGTTATAGATTTTAATTGTTTTGAGTTACAAGAATTATATAAACAAAGGTTAGAGTTTTCAGAAAGTGAAATCGGATGGTCAAAACCGTATTTCAATGCCATAGCGTATAATGATGGTTGCAGGTTCATCAATGTCGTATGTTACAGCTAGAATGGATGATCCTGTTAGCTCAGTGTCTTGCCGTTGTATGCAAGACGTCCTAGCTGGTCATTGCAGCCATCAATCGGTATGGCTTTATTGGTTGGTTAAATGATCTGGTCACTCCCTTTTGAGTTGAGATGGCTGTGCAGCCATTTAAGATAATGGAACCAATTGGTGATCACTGGAATGGGTCATTAGACTGTGATTTTACAAATGTTTATTTTAACAGGATTTTGGGGCGCTATTGACAATTTCTGCAATTTTTATTGAATCTATACAAAATTACTATTTGCTAATATGCGAAATGTTGGTAAGTAATTAGATATATTACCGCACTAAATTTATCGACACGTTGTGGATGGAATTTGATTATTGGTATGCTTATACTCTTGATTGTGGCTTTTCAAATAGTGAGCTCAATGTTACAGAAAACGAATATATTATAATAGAGTTAATACCGTCAAATCAAAAGTGTCAATATGTCAAAAGTACAAAATGATTAGATATTATTATATTGTATTATAAACGATAATGCTGATGATATGATACAATTATGCAGTTTATCAACTATATGGGGATTATCATACGGACTATGAAGTCAGACGAATCCCTGAGCAGATTAAATGCCTAGCATGGTTAAAAGCTATTTCCCGATGTTTATAGATCAACATTTCATCCGGCTAATGAGTTCAAAGGTAACGTGCAGGGTGGTGTTAAGCGTAAAAAATGGGCGTAAAGCCGGGCGTGCCAGATTTGTTTCATTTATTACCGGTTAAAAGCTCAATAAGCTGGGGCTTGCGGTCGAGTTAAAAGCAGCGCCACCGGCAAAGTTCAGAATTACAAAAGAGCAAAAAGAATGGCTGGAAATGCTGCAATGTCTAGGTTACGAAGCCACAATCTGCGCAGGATTTGAAGATTATAAGCAAGTTATACGCCGCTGTTATTCTCAGAAATCTGGTGTTATGTGATATGTTGGCGACATGACTGTCGTTTACATAGAAAAGATCAGATGCTTGCAGAAATTGCGTTATCAAAATTATCAATTAGCAGTGTTAATTTACAGCCACGCAGCGGCACCGGGGCAGCGCCAGAGATGACGGCGCAGGATGTTGCAGCAGCGTTGGCGGGCTGTCAAAGGGCCGTATTATCTTGGCTTATACAAATATGCTGGTGATAACTCAGTTAAAAAACAGCTACAAAAGAGCTGTATACCCTAGTCGGTACAGATTGCATTAATGCGGGACTGTGGAGTGATTTGTTGCCTAATTTATCTGATTGTTTTGTACCTGCAAGATTTAAGACATTATATTTTTTGGTTACGTTATTGATTGATGAAGTTGTTATTGATAACAAGCATAAAGCGTGCCGAGGCACCGGATTGTATCAGTACAAGAAGTGCGCTGGCTGTGGTGGTACCGGTAGACGGCCCATGTCTGTCGGTGCGCAGGCGAGAAGAATTGGCGTATCGGACTATATTTTTAAAAAGCACTGGTTGCCGATTTATAATAAATATCTGTCGGTGTTGCGAGACTGGGAGTCTGATGTTTTAAGTCATTTGTATCATCGTTTGTGATTTGTCTATGTTTTAACTTTGTCAGCTGTTAATGCGCTTGATGCGCTCGATTGAGCTGCAAAATTGCTTTATTTGTAAAAAACCTATTGTTTAAGCATACTTATAGAACCGTCCGCAGTGGCGGTTTTTTGTTTCTGTTATAAAGGCGTCTTGATTATTGATACATTTGGCGATGCAAGTCAATACAATATAGACGCTTTTGACCTTTACGCTCGTTGGATGATGATTGTGTTGATGCTGTAATTACAGACCCGCCTTATTTTGCTGTTAAAGGTGACGCATGGGATAATCAGTGGTCTGATGCTGCGGATTTTCTCAGGTGGATGGATGAACTTGTTGTTCAATTTTCGAGAGTTTTAAAAAACGGTTCTTTGTATTTATTCGCTTCGTCAGAAATGTCAGCGCGTGTTGAAGTTGTTGTAAGACAGCGCTTAAATGTTTTAAATCATATTATCTGGCTAAAATGTGAGCGTGGAAAAAACCGAATCACTTCGGTAATAAAATGAGCAGTGACGTGATGCGCTGTTACTGGCCAGAAACCGAAAGAATTATTTTGCAGAACATTATAGCAGTGATAACATTGCAAAAGGTTCGGCAAGTTATCATGATAAATGTGCAGAATTGCGCGGCTTTTATTTGAGCCGTTGCGAGCTTACTTGGATGATGAGCGTATTCGGGCAAATGTTAAAGATAAGCAGATTGTAGACTGGTTTTCAGCCAGAGGGTTGCCGAAGTATGTTGTTGCACGTCATGCTTTTAGAAAATCACAGTGGGCGATGCCGACAGAATAAAATTATAATCATTTGCGGGCTTGTTTCAATGAGTTAGCGGGTGGTGTGTATTTAGCAAAAGAATACGAAGAATTAAGAAAAGAATACGAAGAATTAAGGCGGCCCTTTTAGTTAACAAGTCGAAAAACTGGACAGACGTCTGGCATCATGATCCTGTTGTTTTTATGACGGTAAGCATCCTTGTGAAAAACCGCTGCCGATGCTTATTAATATGATTGAAGCAAGTACCAGAAAGCAATCGCTAGTTGTTGATCCTTTGTCGGCTCTGGTAGCATGGCCCATGCTTGTTTAATGACGGCCGCCGTTTCATTGGCTCTGAGTTAGATGGTGGGTATTATAAAATGCTTGCAAACGGTTACGCTATCATGTTGATCAGCATGATTTGTTTTTAATTGTTATATTTAAAAAGAAGGCGGATCATGGCGGTTGACAGTGTAATAGAGTGGCTCGTTTTAGCCGCTGAAGATGTTGTTGAGTGGATTGTGATTCCGCTTGTTACTGCTATTGTTGCAGCATTTGCATTGATTGCTGGGCGAATTTATCAAAATAAGCGCGACTCGCTCGCTCGATGTGATGAGTTGAAACGAGAATTACATTATAGCGTTGATCGCTTGCGTCAAGAATTAAAAGACTGCGAAAGTGCAAACTCTGATTTTAATTACAAAATGCAGGAAAAAATAGGCGCTTTTGTTGAGCGTCATGAGCTGATGAGTCAGTTAGAGAAGCATGAGCTTCGGATTGAAAAACTAATAAAATCATACAGTAAAATATGAGTATTAATAATACAATTGTATGCAATGAGTGCAGCGGATCGGGTGAAATAAAGGGCGTGTTTCAATTATGCGTTGCAATTATTCGATGGTCTAGTGTGTTGCATGGTGTCACAGGTGGCAAATTATCAGATGATTTTATTATTGACGTGTTGATTGATAAAAATAAACAGCTATTAAAACAGATAAATTCTTATAAGTTTGAGCGAGTTACTAATATTGACAGCCAAGCATTGCACCGAAAATGGCGTGGTGTTGGCTGGTGCCTGCGCGTATTCAGCGAGCGTGTGACAGTCAGGATGCTCTGGCACAACAACAGATCGCTCCGGTTATTGTGTTGGTGTCGTCCAACGCAATCAGGCTGGGCAGGCTGGCAGAAAAGGGTGGAACAACAGCCAGAGGCTATGGCGCACAATGGCAAAAATACGCGAGACAATCTTATACCGCGATGAGCATTTATGCCAGACATGCAAAAGAAACGGTTATCTTCGATCAGGTAATATTGTTGATCATATCGTCGCTAAGGCACGAGGCGGCACAAATGACGCTGATAATCTAGAGGTTATCTGCGACGAATGTCACAAGCAAAAGACTGCGCGGGAGCGTTTAAACGGCTCATTTTTTCAAGCGTGAAGGGAGGGTGTTTAATCACTACAGACTTTTGCACCCTGACCCGCCCTCGGGAGATTTTTACGTGTACGTAAATAAATTTTCAGGGCTTGTTTTTATTTAAAAGTGGTAGAGGCTAGAAAATGACGATTGCAGCAGGTAGGGGCAGAAAGCCAGCCAAAAGCCCTTAAAGTTGTATCTGGTTCAAGACAGGTGAAAGATGAAGAGCCAAAATATACACCAGTTGAAAATATAAAGCTCCCGGTTTTCTTGATGATTTTGCTAAAGTATGTGGGATGCTGTTGCTCTGATTTATGCCGGGAAAAAATTTTAACTTTGCAGATTCTAGGGTTTTAGAGGTTTATTGCACGTCATATAGCCATTATAGGCAAGCAATTGAGAATATAAAAATTGGGTACAGTAATTACTGACACCGATGGCCGAATTTACAAGAATCCATCCTTAACCGTTAAAAATGAAGCATTTAAACAGATGAACTCAATGGGGTCGTTGCTTGGTTTAGATCCAATCTCTAGGCGAAACTTTTCTGCTGTTGCATCAAAAGTAAACCCATTTGATGAATTTAAAAAAATAGTTTAGCGGAATGAGTTCACAAATAAAGAACACTGAATTCACAAATAAAGCAAACAAATACGCTAGAGATGTATTGTCAGGAAAAGTGTGTTCATGTCGTTATCTTAGATTAGCGTGTAAGCGGCATGTCGATGATTTAAAGAAAGAACGAAATAAAAGTTTTATCTATTCATTTGATAAAGCAAAGGCAGAACATGCGTGTCGATTTATTCAAAAATTGCCTCATACCAAAGGAGAGTGGGCATTTAAACGCATGATGATAACTCTTCAGCCGTGGCAGTTGTTTATTATTGTTTGTGTATTTGGTTGGGTTATCAAATCAAGTGGATTGAGACGATTCAGAGAAGCATATATGAGATTCCTAGAAAAAACGGAAAAGCGCAATGTCATCAGGTGTAGGTGTATATATGTTTGCGCCAGATGAGGAGCATGGTGCGGAGGTCTACTCTGGTGCTACTTCTGAAAAACAAGCTTGGGAAGTTTTCGGCCAGCAGATTGATGGTAAAAAACCCGTATTTATCTGAATCTTACAACATAGAAGTTAATGCTAAAATTTATGTATACAAAACAACGGATCACGATTTGAACCGGTGATTGGCAATCCTGGCGATGGTGCTAGTCCCAGCTGTGCAATTGTTGACGAGTATCACGAGCATGACAGTGATGCACTATATACAACAATGCAGACGGGAATGGGTTCACGTCGTCAGCCGTTGATGTGGATTATAACAACCGCAGGTTATAACACAGACAGACCGTGTTATGACAAGCGTCGAGAGTTAATTGAAACGCTAGAAACGGGTGCAAATGATGAACTATTTGGCGTTATTTATACCATTGACGATGATGACGATTGGACAACGGTGGCGGCACTAGAAAAAGCTAATCCTAACATGGGCGTTTCTGTCTATCGTGAGTATTTAATTAGTCAGCAACAGCGAGCAATTAATACTCCGAGATTTACCAATAGATTTAAAACCAAGCATCTTAATGTTTGGGTATCGGCAAAAACAGCGTTTTTAATATTGAAGATTGGAAGCGGTGCAAGATGAAACGCTAACAATAGATCAATTTGATGGTCATGACAGACTATTGGCCTTTGATATGGCGGCCCGTCTTGATTTGACTGCAATGATTCCACTTTTACTCGTGAAATTGACGAACAGCGGCATTATTACTGTGTCGGTTCTAAATTTTATGTGCCTGAAGACACTGTATTTGATAACGACAACAGACGTATTGCCGAGCGTTATCAAGCATTTGTTAATTCTGGGCATTTAATAGCAACAGAAGGCGCTGAGATTGATTACAGAGATGTGCTTGCTGATGCTGTTTTGATGAATGAGCAGGGGTCTGTGATTGAGTGTCAATTGATCCGCATGGTGCGACGGCGCTGGCGCATCAGTTAGCTGACGAGGACATGGAGCCGGTCATTATCAAGCAGAATTTTACTGGCATGTCCGACGGTATGAAAGAGCTGGAGGCTGCAATTAGCGGCGGCCGATTTCATCATGATGGCAACCCAGTCATGACGTGGTGCATCGGTAATGTAGTCGGTAAATATTTAGCGGGTTCTGATGATATTGTACGGCCCATTAAAGAGGATCGAGATTCTAAAATTGATGGCGCTGTTGCACTAATTATGGCTGTAGGAAGGGCGATGCTGCATGATGCTGACTCGTCAGATAATGGGAGCCTCTTTTTATATGAAAAATCTGGTGATGGATTTGCTCGGATTGCTGGGATTTGCTGCGTTGACAGCAGGATTATATTTAATTGATTTGTCGCTTGCCCTGATCGTTTCGGGTACTTTGCTCGTAATTTTAGCACTCTGTTTGTCACGGAAAGCAAATGATACTAAACCATTTATTTAACAATGACAGCACGCTAAAAGACCCGTCAGATGAGTTGCGGCAGGCGTTTGTCGGAGATAGTACAACAACATCGGGCGAATCGGTTACGCCAGATCAATCGTTGAGAGTTAGTTCTGTGTATGCGTGTGTTCGTATATTGTCAGAAACAATTGCAGCACTGCCGCTTAATTTATATCAGCGCATTGACGACAAGGGCGACCGTCGAGTTGCTAGAGATTCGCAGTTAAATCAGGTTTTGCATGTGATGCCGAACAGCGAAATGACTGCGATGGATTTCCGTCAATATCAAATGATTTGTCTGTTACTGCGCGGTACTGCATTTTCAGAAGTGTATAGGGCGAGATCGGGCGAAATTGGCGAGATTATTCCGATAAATCCTGATTACGTCAAAGTGTATCGGCATGATCGCACTGGAAAGTTAGTTTATGAGGTACACAATAACGATATTCGCCGCATAAGAAATGATAAAATGTGGCGCATTTGTGGTATGAGTTTAAATGGCATTATTGGCTTGTCGCCTATTTCATGCGCTAGAGAAGGCATAGGAACGAGTTTAGCATTAGAGTCACACGGCGCTCGTCTGTTTTCAAATGGTGCAAGACCGGGCGGTATTTTAGAGCACCCGGCAAGCTGAGTGAAGACGCCAGAAGTTGCTGCTTGAAAGTTGGAACGCAGCCTATAAAGGCGCGGAAATGCTAATAAAGTGGCCGTTTTGCAAAATGGCATGAAATGGCATCAGCTAGGCATGTCGTCAGAGGACAGCCAGTTTTAGAAAGCCGAAAATATCAGCGCACAGAAATCGCGGCAATGTTTGGCGTGCCTCTGCACATGATCGGCGATCTTGACAAAGCGACGTTTAGCAATATCGAGCATCAGAGCATTATGCTTGTTGTTTATACACTGCTGCCGTGGTTGAAACGCATCGAACAAAGCATATACCGTGATTTGCTGATTCAGTCAGAGCGTGCTGATTATTTCGCAGAGCATCGGGTCGAAGGGTTGCTAAGGGGTGACAGCAAGGCACGGTCTGAGTTCTATAAATCGTTGTTCGGTGTCGGTGCGCTAAGCATCAATGATATTCGACGACTAGAAAACGAGAACAGCATCGAAAACGGTGACAATCATTATTTACAAATGCAGCAAGTGCCAATTAATCAGCTGGGCGAAAAAAGGAAGAGACAGAATGAAAAATAAAAATAGCTGGTTTGAGATAAAAGCAGCTGCATATACAACAGAAATTTATATATATGATGAAATTGGTAGCTGGGAGTATCAGCAAAGTATTTTATAGATCAATTAAATGAAATTAAAACAGAAAACATAGACCTGCGATTAAACACGCCCGGTGGTTCGGTATTGACGGCAATGCAATCTATAACGCTTTAAAACGACATCCTGCAAAATTACCACCCACATTGATGGACTAGCTGCATCAATGGGGTCAATCATTGCGCTGGCAGGTGATACAGTCAACATGGCTGATAATGCACTGTATATGATACATAATCCGACGACGGTGGCGCTCGGTGATGCTGATGAGCTACGAAGCACGGCTGCTGTATTGGATAAACTAAAGTCGTCTATGTTGCGTATTTATTCAGACCGTTCAAAATTTGCGGAGGGTTTTTGAGTCGTCTGATGGATGAGGAAACGTGGTATACAGCAGAAGATGCAAAAGAAGCGGGATTTGTTAATTCAATCGTTTACGGATTGCCAGCTGCCGCATCATTTGATAAGTCAAAATTTGAAGGCTACAAAGAACGCCCGACTCAATTTATTACGATTTAGATAAAACATCATTAAATAGCAAAGAAGACGCTATTGATTACACAAAGCAGTTAATTAATTTAAAAAGTCACAGTTAATTATGTCAATTGTTGATCGAAAGACAGCGTAAGCGCGCTGGGTATCGGTTTTTATCTACCACGGAGAATGCAACCATGACTAGACTGGTTGAAATGCAAAAGCAACGCGCGACTCTTGTAAAAGATATGCGCTCATTTGTTGATAATATCGACGCAAAAGTTGGGCAGACTGACGAACAAACAGCTCAGTTTGATGCAATGAATGCTGATCTTGTTAAGTTAGATGAAAGCATCAAAGCAGAAGAAACGGTTGCAAATTTAGAGTCGTCACTTTCTGAAATCAGCGAGCATACAGCGTCCTGCGCCATCGGCTGCAAACGATGCTAGTCCATTTCATCGGCTGAGTATACAAATTCCTATGAGCAATTTGTCAGGGGTGGTTTAAGTGCTGATATTCGCGCGGTGTTGTCAGAAGGTACTGACAGCGAGGCGGTTTTACAGTGCCGAAAACGTGGGCCACGGAGTTAATTCAGAAGTTAACTGATAACGTTGTTATGCGTCAGCTGGCTACTGTTATCACTACCGAGAATGACAAGAATCTGCCGCTGGTTACTGATAACGGTACCGCAGGCTGGGTTGACGAAAAAGCAAGTTATACTGAGTCTGATATTGTTTTCGGAAACGCTGCTTTAGAAGCGTGGAAACTGGGCAGAATTATCAAAGTATCTGAAGAATTGCTTCAAGACACCGGAGTCGATCTTGTAGCTGAAATTTCCAGAATTTTCGGCATGACGTTTGGCGTTGCTGAAGAAGCTGCGTTTTTCACGGGTGACGGCACAAAAAAACCGACGGGCGTCATGGTAACCGGTCTTGTTGGAAAAACTGCCGCATCTGCTACAGCAATAACTTATGACGAGCTGGTAGATTTAGAGTATTCAGTGCGTGAGCCGTATAGAGTCAAAGGCACATGGGTTACTGCTGGCGCTACTGCTGGCATGTTAAGAAAACTGAAAAGCACTGACGGCGTACCCTTTGGCAGCCAAGTTTGCAAGCTGGTCAGCCTGATATGTTTAACGGCAAGCCGTTGCACACGACAGAAGCCATTGCAGCCGTAGCAACCGGTGCGCTGGTGATGGCGTTCGGTGATTTTAGCGAGTACAGAATTGCTGACCGTGGGCCGATTTATATGCAGCGACTAGATGAGCTATATGCAAGCACTGGTATGGTTGGTTTTAGAATGCGCAAGCGCGTAGACGGCAAGCTGCAGTAGCCGAAGCTGTTAAGACGTTAAAAATGGCGTAATTGCTTTGATGATTAAACAGCCGGCAGCATGACTGCCGGTTGCAATTTTGGGGTAAATATGTCAGAATCATTTGAATTACGTCTTAAAACGTCACGGGTTGCGATTGATAAAAGTTTTCGGTCGGTGATGTGTATCAATGCGGCAATGATGAAGCGTGGTATATGTTGCAAGATGAGCTTGCAGAGCTTGTGAGCAAAAGCGCCAGTTGCGCCGGTTCTTCGCAGGCACAAACAAAACAGAAGCAGAAATAATGCCGCAATTTTAACATTAGAACAGTTGAAAACACAGTGCCGCATTGATGCTGATATTATCGAAGACGATGCGTATTTGTTGGCGTTGGCAGAAGTGGCTGAAGATATTGTCAGTTGATTTAAACAGAAATATCTATAGCACTGCAGCTGATATTCCTGTTGACGATGACACGGGAATCGAGATAATGCCGCGACACGTTCATGCAATGCTGTTAATGGTGTCGCAATTTTACGAAAACAGAGAAGCTATAAGCAGTTTAACAATGAAACAAGTGCCGCTTGCGTATTCGTATCTTGTTGATCGTGACAGAGTGATCCCGGTATGAGAGCAGGTCGGTTGCGCAATCGTGTTTATTTTCAAAAAGACCGATGTACGTGATGCGTTCAATGCAGAGTTAGAGCAGTGGGTTGATGATTTGCCGGTTTGGGCCGATGTGGAGCCGGGCAGTACAAAGAGTTTTATCTGCTCAGCAATTAAATAATACGTTGAGTCATGAAGTTACAATTAGATATAGAAAGAATATCAGCCCAGACTTGCGCCTAAGATTTGGCACCCGACATTTTAATATTCATGGAATTAGAAACAAAGACGAAGAAAATCACATTTTAATTTTAAACTG
>JAASAO010001317.1:0-27523 GCA_017311375.1 Mytilus coruscus | reverse complement strand
CTTACCACAAACATAGTTTAAGACTCTTGTTAATGACCAACATATCAGTGCTTACTATTTCTTTCCCAAAAGATAAATGTATAGGCGCATATCTTACAACAGTGTCAAGACAAACCTTAGTTATATCCATAAGTATGGATACTTATTTAAATCAGGTAGTTGGTTCATATTAGGTAGTGCGTGTGTATAATGGTCAACATTTAAAAAAAAAAGCGTCAAACGAGTAACCATTTGCTGGAATAAGCGTATTACTATAATTTGCTTAATATGAAGTGCATCATTCGCAAATTTTATCTAACTTATATCGATTTGTTATTATAAAGATATATTATATATATTGAAACTTCAGATATTTCTGTCTTATATCGTTTTTATTTTTCCAAATGAGATAAAATTTTCTTTTTTATAAACTTTGTTTGTGGTGTTTTTTTTTTTTTTGCAGTTCTTGATTTGGTAAAAAAAGTATATCACCTCACTAACGGTTTCGAAAATGAGATAATCCGCAGTTCTCTGACATGATATTAAAATAACGCTTGATAAATTCAGATCGCCCTAAGCGTTGTTCTTGATTAATCATCATAAGAAACAGTGAACTTCTAAAGACAATGTGAACTTATCCTAAAAGTTGGAATCTTTTTTTTATATCATTAATGTGAGAATGATAAAATTTTTAACTGTTTTTAGATCTGTATGTAATTACTAATACAAACAGACTGTTAGGGATTTGAACAAACCTAAAACAAAGCCGGAATTATTTAACATATACATACGCTAGTCCAAAGTATTTTCCTTGTTTTGTTTTTCCAGTAAAATTGCAATTTCAAGCTAAGATCTATATATTATTTTTTGTTCTTTTATTATCAACCTGTTTTCATTTCCTTATGTATCTTCCATGACATATATCTTAAAGATTATAAATTAGTATTTTATCGCTACGTAAATATTGGAACCTGATATGAATATGAATTGATGTTGAATGACAACCTAAGATCGTGTATATTTACGCCAAACGCTTGTCATTTTAAACTGAAAAAATAAATTTTGCAAATTGATCTACAAATTTTAAAGTTAATTGGTTTGAAACATGTAACAAAAATCTTTTGAAGTCACTTTTGAAAAATATTTATTGTGCCTGTGCTTTATACCTTGATGGTATGTTTATATGTTTGGACCAAAACTGGTCCTTATCGCACCTACCAAATAATCAGCCTCAAAATGCCCTGGTCATCATGCAATCAAAAACCCTAACATAGTCTCGTATCGTTATAGACATACAGCAAATAATTCCGTCTTGAACTTGCATTACGGTGAGATTGTTGAAAGCATCACTGTGACTTTGAGATGAATAACAGCAATAAAACTGCTGTTCCGTTGCTTTGGTCTTTATCAAGTGTATGTAAAAATTTCGTGTTATGAATTTATACACCATATTCATTGTTTCTTATTACCCAATCAATTATTGTTAACAGACGACGACAGACCTACACATTATAATAAATAAAATATCTGCATCAGTATAGACATTTGGGAAATTTTTGTGCAAGATATTAAAAGTTGAGGGTAGTTTTTTTTTTTAATGAGGCTCTACACATTTAAGAATGTAATGGTTCTACGTGTTTCTGGAACAAGTTAACTAGGCTATGAATAAAAAGAGTCAATTATGATCAATATTAATTCCAAAAATTAAAAATACTTTTTGATATGCAGACAAACATGTATCTATCAAAACTTCAATTTGGTAATCACATGATGTCCATTACCCAAAATATCATCGATAAGAAACTGTTAAATTCTGTTCTAAATTAGTAATAATTTTCGTAACTCTTTGTTACTTCCAAAAGTCTCCCACATGACACCAGACCATCTTGTGAAACAAACTGAATGGAAGTAACTGCCTGGTCTTTCAACATTAAGTCAGACACTGTCCAAAAACATAAAAACAATTTTAATATGGCCTGGTCTATTTCTTTGATGTTTTTTCTCAAGTACTGCATGGCATCTCTATCATTACTTTGGTTGCTGAACTAGTTCTTAATGTGGAATTTCGTGTATGATTAGGTTAAAAATTTTCAGGTTTCTCCCACATTTTACAAGAGTGGCTATCTAGAATATTTATATCTTTCTAAAGACAAGCACGAGTCATTTGTCGACAGATGAGGGAGAGGGGGATTTATTAAAGTTATTTAATTTATTTTGAATATGATTATATATGTAATGAACTCTAAAGTATTCTTAAGATGTTTCATATACTGTGTATTCACATCGTAAACTTGTAAATTTTTACTCTTTCGTATTCGCATTTTAACAATTATAACAATGCCATAAATGCCATGTCATTCACTTATGTCTTGTAAAAATGTATGTATGCACTGTAGTTTGAACACCAAAAAGATCGATAAAAAATTTTAAAAAAGAGTGGCTATCTAGAAAATTTGCAAGGTTTATTTTGTCGACCTCTGCAAAGTTTTCCAAAGCACATAACACAGCTTCATTCTCACATGAACGGTATTAAAAAGATATCCATAATATCCGGTTTTACCTAACCAAACATTGCTTCTTCAAATATAACTCAGTCTGGTGCAATTGAACCATGAAAGATTTAAAGTTGTGTGCACAAGATTAAAATTGTGCGCACAAGATTAAAAAAGTTGTGCGGACAAGTTTAAAAAAAGTTGTGCGCAAAATATTTAAAGTTTTGCGCACAAGTTTGAAAGTTGTGCGCTCAAGATTTAAAGTTGTGCGCACAAGATTTAATTCGCGCGCACAAATAATTTAATTTTCATCTTTGGCACTTAAGGGGCTCCGTAGTACGGACGTATCGTTTTTAGTTGTTTCAATGTATACGTTTTCTAAAACCCAGCAAAACATAAAAAACATGGATGGAGGCATTCTAGTATAGTTTTCATTCTATTAAAGCAAAAAAAGTATTACTCAAGAAACATTAATTGAAAGTTTTTATCTTAGATATCTATATTTGAACTATCACCAACAATACATAACACAATATTAAACAAACCGTGAGATCGAACATCGAAAAAAATATTTCGTCTAATCAGAGAACAGATCAGAGACAACGACCACACTGTTACCAGTTTAGCAACATTATGATCAAAGGTAACAAATTCGTTATTAATATCGACTTCGTAGAAAAAAAAAAAAAAAACAAAACAAACTACCATACAATTATGATATCTATCGTCCTTCCCTACGCCTATATCACCCTGATCATTCTCTCCGTAATTTTCATATCACTGCTTTGAGATGACAACAGGCATTATCAGCGACGTCACAATGTCTGAGGAGAAGTTATCAGCGACGTCAGAATGTGTGAGAAGACGTTATCAAGCTTGCTTTCGTCAAGCGTAAAACTGTCTTAGGGAGTGGGAACAGACCATAAATAGAACGATAAACAGATAATCGGGTTTTCTTCGTATAGATATCGTAAAATATCAGTCACTCGACACACTGTGAAGCTTTTAAGCTCGTTTGCTGCGCTCACTCGCCAAAAAAGGTTCACATTGTGGCTCGCGACTGATATTTTACGATATCAATGTGTAGAAAACCCGATAATCTATACTTATGAACCAGCAGTTTATATTCTTCTGTTACTTTCTTCATGTTCTTTGGTAATGAATATTTATTAAATTATGAAAACTATTAATAATGTTTTAGTTGATACACAAGGTGGTGATATATTTTAAAGGCGGATAAACTATAATGCACCTCGATGTTCCTTTTAATTACTTTTTAACTTTTCATGTTCATGAGAGTGCCAAAACCAGAAACCACACTTGTCATTTTGTGATGGCATGTATGAATTAAATGAAATGTTAGGTATATAAAAATACGTAAGCAACCAAACGACACAAAAAAAAAAACCGAACTGTTTTTAAAAATATATCATGCCGGTGAATTTACCAATCTGCGAGTAAACAAAAGATCTGATGAAATCACAGAGACATCTGATTTTCAAATTAATTTAGCTTATCTAGGACATCTCAAAATAAGGAATTTGATAACAAGGTGTGAATACATGAGAGTAAAACCAATCAAAGTACTGATGTACTGTTTACGCTGGTGGACATAATATCTGATGGCTGGCGAATAAATCATACAGATTGCAATCTCAAGACTACAGTAGTATCAGTTGCTTTCTCAAGTCGAGTGGTAAACATTTCAGCCACCTTCAAGACGTTAACATACTAGTATTTAGGATTAAAGCAATGGGCTAGGTTATTTGGGCACAGTGGGTCGGATAGGACATCAGAAAATAATTAAATGTGTTTTGCACTGTCTGAAGACTAGATAAATTAAATGCGTTCAATGAATGTTCGAATGTCGGTCTGACGTGATTGTGTATAAAACAGTTACCCTTCCCCAATACGAGACTGAAGAAGTTTAAGTGAATATAATTCTATACTGATTTCATCCTTGATTTGTATCCAGTATGCGTTGGTTGCTATTTGTAATAAAATTTCACTGCGGAAACCGTATTTGTTCTTTTTTGATAAGTTTTGAATAGATCTAATTTTAAAAGCAAGTCAGACCTCGCCTATTTCATAACATGATCCCTCTAATATTGAACTCGTGTAATATTTACCATGTTTATAATATTAATTGTTTTATTTGTCTTGATGAACTGTCTCAACGGAAGAAGTTATTCACTGAAGTCTATTCTCTTAGCTTAATCAGTAGTGGATCAAGGAACTATTGAAAAGGGGATGTATTAAGAAGGGGAGGAGGACGGAACCAAACCTTATAGTATACTTATATTTAAGATATGCATAAGGAGATAATCAGGGTCAGCAACCTTACAAAAAAGATTAACATACATGGACATCTATTGACTTTTTACGAAATTAAAAAAAAATTGTTTGGTTTGCTTTAATTCGTAAATTGGAATACAGTGCCTACTAAATTTCACCCCTCCCCCAGCACACACACTTCTACAAACACAAAATGCACTTTTCAGTCTAATCCATATCCGAAAGCTGAAACAGTGACCAATTCCAGCAATCCCTACCATACATGATATAGTAAGTGCCCCCTCCCCCGAGTATAGACCTTGCATGTCATGGCTCGAAAACCTAAAACAGTTCTGGATCTTGTTAAGACAGTGGGCTTATTTCCGAAGTATTAATGTGATTGTATTTCTGGCAAAATGTTAAAGAAACATAATTCCCAAAGATCAGAAACTGAAAGAACTGAGAAATGCATCTAGTTTGATCATCCAAAGGTATCGTTGTCAGTGTTAAATGGTCTCCACGATAGTCACCAGTTTCGAATTTGAGCATTCAAATAGTGAGCTCATGTTCCTGAAAATATTTTTACGTGCAACAATAGGCAAATATGACTAAACGGAGTAACACTGATGCCGTGTTTATATGATAGTTAAGACTTTTGCTATCAAACATCAACAACAAATTATGGTGATGATGACGAATGGCCGTTTAAGGTCAAATGGCAAATTAAATGCATATTCAAGACGAGAACATATGATCATAACTTAAACCCTACTGTGTACTAGACGACACACTGAGCCTGATTCCTAATGTGCTCTTTCACAAGGAAACAGTCCATAGGTAGACATGTCAGCCTACGCCGACACATTATTCTGCCTCCGCGTCGACTAGTCTTTGTTCTTACTCCTAAATGCACAGTGCCTAGCGGAGAAGCAGCAAATATGTATTTTCAAATATTTGGTTTGACCGCGTCGGATTCAAACCCACAACCTCCCGCACTTAGGGGGAGCACGTACTAAAAGACCACGAGTCAGTAAAAATATTAAAAATAAATTGTGTAAACCATGTGTAACCATTTGTTATGTTACTATATGTTACGGATATTTGGCATGTTCCACACACATGTAGGTATACAGTTCGTGTGTTCTGCGGGTAAACTACTTAATAAAAATTCACATCTTTTTGATCATTATCGTACTTTTCAGTATACTACTCATGTTCGGAATTAAAAGGTACCACACACAGTGCACACGTATGTACATCATTAACAAGTTCTTCAAGATATTTTGCTTAAAAGAAGGAAAAAGAAAAAAAGAAACAGTGAAACATTTAAAAATAGTGTCGACAATTTGAAAATTTTAAACACCTTTATTGAAACAAATTGCATTTCGTTCTACTTATTAAAATAAAAAAAAAAAAAAAATGATGCAGATTGGAACATTTTTCAAATTTTGATATTGCAAAGTAAATTGAAAATGCTCTACCCTAGAGCATTTTTCATTTTCCAATTTATAATGTCAAAATGAAAATGCTCCATCTTGAGCATTTTCATTTTCAGTATTTGAAGTAAAATGAAAAATGCGTAAGGTCAGCAATTTCAATATTTGCTTTTTAGAATGAGTTTGAAATAATTGTTTTTTCTAAAACAAGCAAATGTTTTGATTCCTTCATACTGTTGATAAATTAAATCATTTTTAACACAAACTTATTATTATCTTTTTTAATATCCTCGTGTTTAAAATGACAAATGTTTGGCGTAAATGTACACGGACGAACCTACTACAAGTAAATCAAGTGATAGATGTTTACGTTAGTATATGAGCAGCGTTTTAACTTCATGAAAATGAATATCACTACACCTGTAACTTATACGGAGTAGACAAAAATCTGTGCACAGTTTGTAAGTCTTTCAAAAATTCAGTTGATATAACATACAAAACGGACCAAAATTCATCTTTCGTTTGATATTTGAATATTCCGTAATAACAGTCTTAAACAAGTACACATATACGAGCACATGCATAAGGTTGATTTATTTCAGACGCAGCTCAATTATATATGAAAATGAATAAAAACAAAATATGTAATCAATGTTCATGTATGCGACACTATATCTAAAAATAGAATACATACAATCTATAATATTTGTGTAAGTACCATAATCTGATATGTTATGTAAATCAAACTCTGCATTATCAGATTAAATTGCATTTGTGACAGTCAGTTTTTGCTTTCAGAAAATCTTATAATTACGTTGCATTACAACTTTGTTCAAACTTTAACTTGTCGTCCAAAGAATTTCAGCAAACATGTATTTAAGGCCGTACATTGACCTATAATGGTTTACTTTTATAAATTGTTATTTGGATGGAGAGTTGTCTCATTGGCACTCACACCACATCTTCCTATATCTATTTAATACATATTCCTTATGCGACTCTAGTAAATAACCAACATGTCAAACGAATTTCTTTTATGGTTTAAGGGTCATCAAAGATAAATGTAAAGGCTCATATTTTACAGCAATTTCCAGAAATTACCTTACTTATATCCACAAACAGGGATACTTTTTTATAGAATTTTTGGGTTTCCATGATACGTTAGACGCGTGGATGTGTACACTGGTCATAATAGAAAACAAGAGAGTCAAACGGATAAAAGCATCGCTGGAATAAGTTTATTACTGTCATTTATTTAAAACGTTTTTCGTACATATATGGTTTAACTTTTTTGTCATAGAAATTGTATTGCTATGGTAATACATGTATCTCAATACCACGGTAAGATCTGCAGATTTTTTTTTATTATCGACTTGTTTTTTTTTGTTTTTTTTTTTGTATAACAAGATTAAACAAGTTTCACTTTCGTATGTATCTTCCAGGACTTACATCTTATAGATTATACATGAGTGTTTCATTGTTGTGTAAATATTTGAAACTGATATGAATATGAAATGATATAATATGACAACAAGTCAACAAACAGACTATAAATAGATTGATTGTTGGTACAAATTGATAGAATATGTTATTTATCAACATTTTATTATCTGAAATAATTCCTGTTTACGTGCACACCGTACTGTCTGTTGATTTTTGTTTCTACTGTCACAGCTATGTCTGTTTGTCTGAGTATTTGTTATCTCTAAGACAGGCAAAATTAAGTAGGCACTCGCCTTACCATTTATTTTTTTCGCTACAAAACTGATAAGTTAAATATTACATTGACATTAAGAATGATGCATACATCCATATATGTAATGCTTATATTTCAACCGATTCCAAAACGTTGTTCATTCATAATATCATGATAATAACAAAAAAACACGTACATTCCTATATTTTTTTTTTACTTCAAATTGCTTAATTCAGCGTATTATTTAAATGACTAAAAATGCATTTCCAAAAAAATAAAAAAACAAAATGAAAAAACACAAAACAAAAACAAAAAAATAAGTACAAATTTTGTTCAAACACCAGAGGTAATTGTGTGATAACCCTTATCTGATATGTAAATCAAATTCTGCTTTATGAAACGAAATTGCATTTGAGAAAGTGAATTGTCACTTTTCGAAAATACTATTACATTGCATCAACTGTTTGCACACACTTAAACATTGCAAAACTTGTCTATGTATGAAATATTAACAAAATGTCATTTTTTTCATTGTTTGGAGGTCTACACAGATTATTTAAAGGTTCATATCAACTATTTACTTGACCTAAAGATGATCGCTGGTTCGTCGTATTGTTTTAATCAATTTTGGGTGAATCTGACGTCTTCCTTTTAAATGCCATTTGATACGCTTGCCCGGAATGTTTTTTAAATGTCATTACCACATATCAAACTATATCGCTTAACATTTTTTTTCAGATTGTAACAATAACTACATCTCTATATAAAAAAAAAAAAAAAAAAAAATACAAAATTCTCTTTCTTCAGTGTATTTGTTATGCAGTAAGTTGAGTTGTATTCTGAACCGTGAACCTCGTGAACAATTGTTATGGAATTATCGAATGATTTGAAAGCGCTTTTAGCCACCATGAAGTTAGAAGGAAAAGAACCTGAGTGGAAATTTACTGCCAGTTCTAACCAGGTTACAGTCCAACTCACCTGGATCAAGGCCAAGGATCCAGACACTACATCCAGGAACCCTAAGCCCGCCCTGCAAAAGAAACACAAGCCTCCATCTACCAGAAGACAAAATACCGAGCGTTTCACCCAGTGGATGGACTCCAAAAAAAACGTTGCTGCCGCTGCTACCCCTGTAACTACCACCAGTACAAGCGTAGATAACATCTGTCAGAGGCAAGCCAGGGATACAGTTATTGGTATACCACTTACACCAACAAAATATCGTGGAGAACCAGAGGGAATCAACAACAAGACGGACATAGACACTAGTCCGTACAACTCCCAGAAGGCATGTCATCGCCGTTACTTCTATACTCCATCCAAACCTAGAAGAAGGCGTAGTAGGATAGACTTCACAGAGGGTTTTGACATCGATGGCTGTAAACTCAACTGTAAAACTAATGACGATGTGTGTTATGAAAAGAAATCAAGCATGAAGATGTTCAAGAAAAGGATACAACACATTAGAAATACTGCATATCCCAAGGAAAATGTTTACATATGGAAATATTAGTATGCAAGATCTTGTAACAGTGTGACACTCATTACGAGTTCTAACGATATTAAAGCAGTTGTACTGCACTGGTCAGCAATTAAAAATTTACCAACACATAACAAAAAATATACCGTCTATAGGGCACGTGCATATGCTTGTATTGGTCACAGACTCGTTACATCCAATGAGGTCTTCCATTCAGATATAAAGCATAGTAAATTATCAATTGATGAAAGATTCCAAGTTTTTATGAACGACCCGCTGTCTTCTTTTGATTATTCAAATGCTGAACATCCAGACGATGAGATTGTTCTAAATCGTAAAGGAAAAAGCTTGTTTTTCTTGTGTAAGTTTGGATCGGTTACAGCAGAACATGAAAAACTGAGATATCTGACCGAGGCGGACAAAGAGTTATCCTTATTAATAACACTTAACCCTCGTTTGGACCGTCTCAACTTTTTCACACGAATAAACATCTACTTACAAATGTCTTCTTTGAAACGTCTTTCTGCTGACAGAAGTAACGATGTGTTACATAAGGCATTGGAGGACGGGAAATCAGCAATACTGTTAAATGTGAAAGGAAAAGATGTCTGTAAAATTGCTGAAATATGTCAACGACTTGCAAATTTCCAAACTTTTTCTTATACGGACCAAAAGCTGTAACAAATAAAGATTACCTTCATATAGCTCTGGATTACCTGAATCAAAATATCTGCGCAAAGGGTCAATCGTATTTCCTAGCATTCACAATTGGAACTATTCATTTCGACATGGGAGAATTTCGAACCGCTCTAGAATGGCGCAAAAGACCATTCCTGTTGTCAGATTACAAACGTGCAATTGGTAATGTTAGAAAATTGTGCCTTTGTATTTTGAGGTTAAATTTGATTTGATTTGATTTTTGGTGTTTAAACGCCACCTTTAAGCACCGCTTTTGGGCTATTACGTGGCGGCCAGTTTTTATTGGTCGAGGAAGCCGGAGTGCCCGGAGAAAACCACCGACCTTCGATAGGAAAACTGACAATCCTAGTCAATTAAGATTGGAGTCGAGTGCACCCGCACGAGCGGGGTTCGAACTCACAACCTCAGTGTTGACTGGCTAGTGATTACAGTAGTAACTACTTTGACCACTCGACCACCGAGGCCCCTTTGAGATTAGAAGAGACAGCATCTGTTTATGTAGAGTTTATCAATGCATTAACATTTGTTGCAAGCAAACTGGATGATTTAAAATTCGTTAATGATTTAATACCGAAAAGTCTTTGGAATGAATGTCTTGGCAAGCTGTTGAGATTTCTTAACGTTTTAAAATCATTTCCACTAACAACAAAGCAGGTTGAAATCGCAGAGTATTCGAAGAATGTTCTCATTTCAGCCCGACAGTTTAGACAAATGTCAGTACACACCGTATACAAGAAACGACTTAGAATATGAATTAAAAACCGCAAGCTTGCTTGCAACTTGAAATGAGCTTTGCTTTAAATTGAATAACTTGCGATAAATACAGAATTAGACATTCATTTCATTTTCCAGTTTAAGCAATATTATGATTATTATCATTATAATTCATGTTTTATATTCAAAACACACGTGGACTCACCTTACAACAACAATATAGTTGAGTAAACATGATAAAGATAATGTCAACTGGTTTAAATATTTTGATAATCAAAACAAATAAGATTTTACCAATTGATTTATTGATAAACGGTTTCAATTGTGTTTCAAGGTTTAAATCTATGATATCTTACATTATACATGCAATTATCATGATTATTTAAGTCTATAACTATGTGATTTGAAATAAGGTTTGAGAAGTTGAATACACAACACATTTTAGTATGTATACAATACCATTTCATCCAATCAATCTATCGTATTGGAATTAGGTTCGAATCTTTATTGGAGTATATATTGGTTAAACTTTTACACCGTACATTTTTAATTTTGAGTCTAAGTCAATTTTCATTATGACTTTGAGAGAAAGTTACAAGTTTGATAAATGTTAAAGTTACAAATCGAATTTGAATGTTCTGACCAGTTTTGAGTTTAACTTAGATTTAGAGCAACATCTGTGGTTGACGTAGTGAGTTCCATTCGCAAGAGATGAATACTAAAAAACAAAAAGATTGCAACAAAGGACGATCATAGACGGTCATTTATCTGTTATTATGATTAAATTGTATCGATTATAATTGATAATAACGACCATTATTAAATGATCAGCAGCAATTTGAATCCTTAGTCTGATGGTTTACAAATATCTATCTAATAAAACTATGTCAAGAACTGTGATGGTTTTTCTTTGGACCAGTTTTTACCGTGTTTTTTTATGGTGAATGAAGGGTGTTTGACTCTTTTGAATGCATCTAGAAATTCACAATATGGATCAGTTCAATTCATCAGCATTGCAGGAACATGTGCATATAGAATACGCATCTTCACCTTTAGTTTTTGTTGGGGTTCGTGTTGATCAATCATTAGTTTTTTTTTTTTTTTCTGTGTTTTGTGTACTGTTGTTTGTCTGTTTGTCTATTTGTCTTTTAATCTTTTAGCAATGCCTTTGTCAGTTTAATTTCGACTTTTGAGTTTGAATGTCCCTTCAAGTCAATACGGTATTCCAGAGCGTGTATTTGTTATAATGATTTCCTTTATAGATTAACATTCATTTACTAGTGACGCAAAGTCATCTGTTCAAATGATTACTAACACCATGGTTGACCGTTCTGTTTTATTAGATTATAACATGACCATGTATATGTTCAAATTCGAGTATGCACACTCGATTATGACATCACATAATTCGATTTTTCGTCAAATTTTTATATGCAATGATACACACTCTTCTGGATCACTTTTAGATTGATTTATTTAGTTTATTTCTATCCAAGCACACATTCATGCCATTGTCTCTATCATGAACCACGCAAGTGATTGCCTTTTATGTCTTTAATTATTGTTATTTTTTATTTGATGGCAGATATTTAATAGTCTGTTAAATTTGGTTACTAACCAAATAAGTACATTATTATGTTTAACTAAAATCGAAACAGTTTGTATTACGGCCAACAGGGCATTATAACAGGGCCATTATGGATTAAACCAGTCATTACGAAAAATCCCCGAAATAATTTTATCTTCTTAAGCACATACACTATATTACGTCATAGTCATGCTTCCGGTGTCAAACGTTAACACTGGGTGTTTTCTGGTTCGCCTCAGAATCTAATAAAATTTGATAACAAGAAGATATTATGTGCAAAATATGAGTTTCTCTACTTATTATTGGAGACATTGCATGTCAATACATTCTGGAATTCAAAATGTCGACTTCCCGTATATACAGACAGGTAGACAGATAATTTAAAGCTGATTGTCATCCAAAAAGAACAATTGATGCACAATAATTCCATCAGATTTTAATGTATGATGTGTTAACATATTTTGTTACATCAACATATAAATAATATACACGTATTTAGCAGATTTGAGTTGTTTCTTATGAAATAATAATGATTATAAAAGAAATTGCATCCGTGCTGGTTTCAACACTTTAAATAATTTTGCAAAATATTGCTTTTACTGATTTGGTGCTGTGTTTGTAGACACTTGGATTTCATGCAATAGCTCTGTAGATATGTCCGCTTTTTTAATATTTTCATGATATGAATTGGTTTAAACATGTAATTCTAGGATTTCAAAAATAAGCATAATATTTGTATATTGCTTGATACTTATCCATAAAAGTATTTTTAAATACATATATAACTAAAGATAAATGGGTGCAATAGGCTAGACATATGCCTTTCACCTCTTCATGTCGGACACTAAAATAAGATGTTGTATGCTTGTTAATGAACTCTCCACCAAAGACCAAATGCTAAAGAAGTTAACAACTATAGGTCATCGTATAACATTCAACAATGAGAAAACCCCATACCGCATAGTCAGCTATAAACGGCCACGACATGACAAATGTAAAACAATGCAAAGGAGTAAACTAACGACCTGATTTAGACGAAGAATGCTTGTACTAACGACGCAATAAACATGATTGAGTCAACGCTTTGTCAGTCACTAATAACTTTTGTATACAAAATAAAAAAATAATAAATGTATGATTTATCATTATCTCATCTCGGTCCGAAATATTAAACCTGTCAAAAAACCATACAATGTGGATACAGGTAGGTCATATCATTATGCATTTTTGTTCTTAGTCATTTTTGAAAGTCGTTAATATATATTCTAATTTTTTTAGGTGTCACAGATCTAAGTAATTATTTTGTTGTTCTGACAACTAAGTGCCATTTTTCTTCAGAAAATATTCAATTCGGGATAAAACAAGATATTGTTGTTACAATCTAGCTTAGTTCAAGTATTTTGTTACGATATGCAATAGATTTGTCTTGTCGTAGTTATAGAGAAAGTAAAACGAAACGAATTTCCAGAATTTCCACTCAATGTGTAATTCATTATAATGATGTTATGTTTATACTCTAAACATTTAGTTCCATACCTACAAGCACATAAAAAAATCAAGACTTAGATATCGATCGGGGTGGGGTGGGGGTGGGGGTGGGGAGGAAGACATTCTTGTAAAAAAAAACTATATACCCTTGCATACATGCACAAAGGCTAAACAGAATATTTTTTTTTTTTTTTTTAGTAAAACAAAGTTATATTTGACGCATTTAAAAAGGGCACCTCGTTTATAGATTTGACCCCGCATTTTGTGTTCAATACACAGATCATTTGCTCCTTCTTTGAGGTCTCAATGTGACGTTAAGATGAAAACCCAGCAATGCAGGCTCACAACGCGCGGTTGATTTTATTTTGACTTTGCCTAAAAAGTAGAAAGTGCACCGTATAAAAATGGCAATATCGTTTCATTTCAATAATTTTTATCTAAAATGTAAATTAATGTGCTGTTATTTGAAACATAACGATATATGAAAAACAACGACAATAACCTTTGTCGTGACGGTAAGTAGTGATTAAGTGATAAATTTGGTTCATGATATTCAGGAAACAACAGTCTAATAAGCGAATGGTATACCTGGAGACTGATATGTGACGGTTTTATATGACAGTTTCTTATTATTTTGCCTCAGTAATTGGTGGTTTATTTTGTTGGTTTCGACTTTGCGTGATTGCAATAAAGATATTTTGATAATCATTCATAATCGTGAAATTGTTTGACATTATATATTGTAACAATGATTTACATATTCCCCTGAAATCAAAATACTATTCAGTGATACTTGTATATGTTTCTGTTGAAGGCATTTTAATACAAAATTGCCAATGGTTAAGGCCTAGTTTTCAATAACTTTGTTTTCACTCACAGGGCCAAAAATGTGTGTTTCATACCTTGGTCTACCTTTATCATGCTTGAGATCTACGGAAAGCCAAAAAAATATAATTTGAATTCGAAATCACGAATATAGTATTGCAATAGTATCTAAATCGAAGATAATGTCGACGGATGCAAATGTCTTTATCAATCTGAACAATAAGGGTGCGTGATCTTTACTTTTAAGTTTAGATAGGTTGTTCTAAGATGATAAGACAGCCAGGGCCGTAACTAGCCTCTATTACAAGTGAAGCAAAATATATATTGGTTAAGGGTCTAGGGCTCCAGACCCCCAGAAGATATGACGCAAAATCGTACATTCTTAACGTTTCTTTCGGACCCTGTGTTAGTCTAAAACGCAAGTTTTGTTTTATTTATGTGATAACCGGTTATTTTATGTATTTTGTATATTTTTATATTCTTAGTAATTGAAATTAGTACATATTTGAATAAAGTTATATTGTTATCTTATTAATTACATTGTGTAATTAAGGATTAGTATTATGTGTTATTCTATTTTAACTAATTGACATGGACTATTGACGGACGAATTCTATTCTCATGCTTTGGTTAAGTCTGATTTCACTGTAGTTATTACTTTATTTCCACGGTTGATTTGAGCGCTTTCGGACATTTCTTCTATTGGTCAGTACTTTTTTGCGGTTTAATTCTTTTGTTCTATATCTTATCAGAAAACATCTTGTGGTCAATACATATATTTACCTGTCTGCAAATAAACAACTTTAGAAATTAATCTATGCAATAACAATTCTGTGATTGGAGTTTCTTTTATAAGGTATATTTAAGCCTTACCAAAGATGTAGTGTTTGTTATATAATGGTTTATATGGAAATGTGCCACTTGCACGATATGTGAGGGCTTTATTTACATAGTCCATTATTGAACTTCGTTTAATCTGAATAAAAGTTACTGAACCCTAGAGGAAGTTATATTTATTTATTACAAAAAGCCTGAAGAAACCGGCTTTTACATTTCTTTTTTCATGACAATATTCTGGTCTCAGAGCAAAATATAGAGATTCAGTGTTTAGGGACAACATCAAATGAAATATGTAGGATAAAACAAAACATTGTAATCCACATAGTCAAGTGTGTGGCTGTTGATTTTAGGGAATGAATGGTTCGTATTCTCGTTGAATACCTACCAGCTACTTTCAAGATAAAGAACAGGAATAAAATATAAAAAAAGAAGATGTGGTATGATTGCCAAGGAGACAACTCTCTACAAGAGACCAAATGACACAGAAATTAACAACTATAGGTCACCGTATGGCCTTCAACAATGATCAAAGCCCATACCGCAAAGTCATCTATAAACGGCCCCGAAATGACAATGTAAAACAATTCAAACGAGAAATCTAACGGCCTAATTTAAAGCCCTGTTCATTGATAATTTGTAATTTTCTTATGTATTGTGTGCGATTTGGTCCAATGCACATTTACTCCTCATCTTTATATTTTCTATTAAGGGCCTAAACACGGCTAAATACAAGTTAAGCCCTTCAATGTTAAAGGTCATATGTCTTTTTTTTAACTGATTTGATGCCGAGAGATTGGGATTTCTAGCTTTAATGTAACCCATGCCAGCTTTTTATGTATTTACAGCAAAGAGAGCCAGTTTGTGTTCTGTAATATACTGTAAAAGTTTATTTTTGATGAATAAAGACAATTTTACTATGTCCAGTAGCATCGTACATTCTCAAAACATTTTTCGAACAATATCTGGACATCGGTGGGCGTGTAAAATTGCCAGACCACACATGACCGTTCATTAGTCTCCGTAGATCTATTCCAAGCCTTATTACGTCTACGCAAAGCAGAAAATGAACTTTTACAACATGGAATATTAAAAAACTTAGTCATTAAGATCAATTGCTTGATTGGTGCTCCTTTAAGGTCGCCATAGAATGAAAAAGCGAGAGCTACTTCGAATATTTCTACAATTTAAAGTTACTGTAGTTTTTAAATTTAAATAAAAGGTCCTTATATATAATAAAACTCGAAATTACTAATTATATGATACACAAATGAAATTCAACACTAAGTAGGAATTAGTCATATAGAATTGCAATGAATCAATGAATAAAAGACAATCTCAGGAACTGATATTAAGAGCATAACGAAAACACGAGACAATCAACACTGAAAACTAAAAAGAAATGAGAAACATATATCCCGTAAAAAAAAAAAAAAAAACAGGGGCGACGTCATATGAGGAACATGACTTGCTACTTGAAAGGAACTCCATTAAACAATTATTATAAAGACAAGCTTTTGTATCAATTTATAAATTTCCAACATGAGGCATTTGCCTCATTTACCTCTGAGTCAATGTAGTAACGGCCCTGTAAGAATTGACGATAAGGGTCCATCTGCCAGTATTATACAAACATTCAGGACGATAGTGTGTTTTGCCTATTAACATCAATAGATTAAAAAATAAATATCTGCAAGTTCACATTTCTGAGCGGGATTAGCATTCAATCATTTTGCCATTCGGAATCTATTCGGAATGAGTTTTGCTCATTTGTGAAGGCTATATTGTGAACTATATTAGAAGGTGTGGATTGGGTTTTAAGGAATAGAGAAAAGCGGATAAAATATAAATAATAGAGACAATGGACCAAAAAAAATAGAATAATGACGTGTCAAAATATAAAGAGAATAATTGGCAAAAACTATAAAGAATAGAGAAAAATGGCCTACACCATTAAAGAGTATTTAGAGAAAAATGGCCTGAAATATTAAAGAATACTGAAACGAAAAACCTCGCTTCCAGACCATCATACTAGTTGCATAAAGCAACGTTATTTTGTCTCTAGTAGATTGTTATTGGTTATCATACGTTTTTTTTTCTTTATTTCTATGACTATTAATTAAGACGTGAGCTTTCATAATTTGGCAACATATAGTTACTAAACTTCTTTTGCTTCCTTGTTACAAAATGGAAAACTTTATTGATAAACTCATCATAGATATTCATTACGTCCGTAACATTTTTCGGATTTTATCTTTATCAGGAGGGTCAGGCGGGTAAAAACAACAGTACATTTCACCTACTGGTACATTATCGGCACTATTCTTTCATTTTGTTGTGCGTGTTTAGTTTTATTTACATCAGGTTAGACTTTTCATTTTCAAAACCTGTCTACTCCCCGCCTTTCCCCGTGCAAAATATCAAAATTCAATCAATGGTTGCCCCTTTATTATAAACAATTATGAAGAAAAACTTGTATATGACATACAACTACCGACGACAATAACAAAATTAAAAACAAGCCAATATATTCGAGTGATGCTCCCCCACTCACACCTAGGACTAAGGTGGTGTAAAATCAGTTCATAAGAACAGAGTTGTCTTTGTCTTACATAAAACAACGTATAACAATGATAAAATTGTTTTCTTCGGTATAAATGATTGAGAAATTTTGTTTCTCGTTCATTTTTTGTACATAAATTAGGAATTTCGGGGCCTTTGATAGACTATGCGGTTTGGGATTTGCTCATTGTTGAAGGTGACCTATAGTTGTTAATTTTTGTATCTTTTGGTCTCTTGTGGAGTGCTGTCTCATTGGAATTCATACCACATCTTCTTTTCTTTATAAAAAAAAAAACAGTATTCATGCAAAACTACAACGTGGATACAATAAAATTATTTGCAGTCATTGATTGCACCAGGGTTTTCCATATCACAAACAAGTCAAAGCATATACTGAATTTTATCATCGGTAAAAGGACATCATTCGTAAATATAAATCAACGTGCAGACATCCTATACGTTCAGGTATTTCACATCCAATATCTATGGTAATATTCAATACAAAGCACAAAAATGTCGGCACTCACCTGAAATGATAACCAAACCGTTAAACAGACTTATTCAGAAGGAATATAGTTACGATACTGTTGTTGGGTCATTAAAAAGGCCCCTCATTTGGTGCTCCCTGTAATCATATAATCACTATCCCCCCGCCAATATAATCACATAATCATTGAGTATTAATTATGCTTTGGTAATCAGAACATGATTTTCTTTAGTAATCAAATAATCATTAACTAAAAGTTTGGTAATTATTTGATAATATAATAGTTTATAAATGTAAATATTTTAATAACAAAAAGCTTCAAAAGTCTGGGTCGTCTTCGACATGGCTTAAATTGTTCGTTTACTTCTGCTATCGTTTTTTTAAGAAGCTCTTCTTCTTCCTCAGTCATCCTTATCATCGGGTGAAACCAGTATCACTAGCACTTTTGCTGATGGAAAACTTTTGTGTACAATTCTGATGTATAAATAATTGTATCATTCCCAACATTTTCAATCTTCAATCTCTATTGTGCCTAAGGAAGAAACCATTTGATTCTCTGGGGTGGGATAGGATTTGTACCTGATATGCAATTCTCAAAAAGACAAACAGAGCTTACCATATGGTCTTCAACTACCAACCAATAGGCCATTAGCTCCGGTTGGCTCTTAAGACAACTCCTAGGGCACAGCATAATATCAAAATATCCAATTAAAACTGGGTGACCTGGACGGAAAACATTTAAACTTTCCTAAGAAATACAAATTTCACCCACCCCCTCAACTTTTTAATAAGGAGATGTGGTATGATTCCCAAATGAGTCAACTATATATATCCCTCAAAGCTCAAATTAAGTGAATGTAAGAAATTATATAAAGAAACCGTATAACCTTCCATAATGAAAAAAAAAACATACTGTATAGTCGGCTATAAAAGGCCCTGACATGAAAATAGTAAATTTAAAAATACTAGATTTGTAAATTAGTCGAACCAATCTAATTAAAAGATATATCTCTCTGATGTCGTTATAGTTATATGTATGAACATGTTAATATATGAATTTTAATAAGATTGTTGGACGAGCGCGTTCAATCTATGGATTTAATTATTAACAATTTTCCGAGCGGAGCGAGTCCAAAACAAATTGACGTCTTTCAAGCCAAAATTTATATGTTTGCTATACACACAATTTTTTTGTTAAACTTGGTAATCATATAATCAAAAATACAATCCTAGATAATCGAACAATCATGAAATATTTGGTTTAGTAATCAAATAATCACTAAAGTCAACAGCCAAGTAATCACATAATCAAAAACCCCATAAGGAAGCTCATTTAAGATGGCGGCATATTTTGGTATTACTATTGATTCACTTATAAGGGTCTTTGCATAGGAAATATCTAAAACCTGTTGTTAGCATGATACAGGTTATGTTCTTCTCATATATATTATAATGGTATGATAATAAACCCCTCACGGTAGGGATTGTGCTTGATTTTCATGTTGTGATGAAGACATCTGATGTTCAGTAGTTGTCGTTTGTTGATGTGGTTCATTAGTGTTTCTCGTTTCTCGTTTTAAATATAGAGTAGACCGTTGGTTTTCCCGTTTGGATGGTTTTACACTAGTCTTTTTGGGGCCCTTTATAGCTTGCTGTTCGGTGTGAACAAATGCTCCGTGTTGAAGACCGTACTTTGACCTATAATGGTTTACTTTTACAAATTGTGACTTTGATGGATTGTTGTCTCATTGGCACTCATACCACATCTTCTTATATCAATATAATCTTTCGATCGGTTTAATAGATGTCATTAGCTGGCATGTCAGTTACTGCTAGTAGTTCTTTGTTAATTTATGAATCATTGTCATTTTGCTTAGTTTTTTTTTTGTTACCTATTCTGACATCGGACTCGGATTTCTTTTAAGCTGAGTTTTACTGTTCTTATTGGTGTGCGTTTGTTTATTCTACATAGGCTAGCTATAGTGGTATAGGGGGGTTGAGATCTCTCAAAATATGTTTTACCCCGCCGCAATTTTTCGCCTGTCCCATGTAAGGAGACTCTGGTCTTTGTTAGTGTTGTATTTTTTTTTTTTTATTTTATTTAAGTGTGACGTCCATTTTCACTGAACTAGTATACATTTTATTTAGGAGCCATCAGAAGCCTACCTATGGTTGCGAGATTTTGTAGTTGTGTTGAAGACCCATTGGTGGCCTTTTGTTGTTTTCTGCTCTTTTGTTGGGTTGTTGTTTCACTAACACATTATTTCCATTTTCATTTTGATTGATTGATTGATTGATTGATTGATTGATTGGTTGATTGTGGGATTTGCTTTTTTTAAACTTCAAGCAAAAGTCCTGATCATTTGAGACTCCTTTGTTTGTCGTTGTTATTATAATAGTTATTTTTATTGCCGTCTTGATTTCACCAAAGCCTTTGTACTAAATTAATTCGTAAACTTCTTGGAACTCTACAATGACCGTCTGATTACAATTAGACCCGCAAGAATGTGAAATATGAAAACTTATTTGACCCGCAATGCCTAAACCTTTTTTTAATTACTGTAGGTAACTTCTTTGTTCAGTTAGATTTCGGTTTTGACATTTATTTTGCAAACTACCATAGATTTCCAGTAATTTTTCTGCATGAAACCCCAATGGAAAGCACATTGACATAATTTTCAAAACGTTTACTGGCACCCAATTATTTGGCAAGGTGTTGCAACCTGTAATTTGAAGATGTAAATGAAAATGCGGAGTTTGTGAGACCGGCGCAAGCAAGAAGCCACCCGATAGCAGCCACTAAGCTATCAGCCAGTTTTCAGATATTTATTTAATACCCAAATGTTGCATAAGATTCCAACGTACGTCAAATCTTTTTATTAATATATATGATAACCACTATATCATCAGTTTTTAGTCAAAGACACTATTCAATAAATTTTAAAATTTCATTTCTTGTTCATTAATTATGTAAAGGCAATAGAAATCGCTTTCAATATATCACACAGCGCGCTGCACGCTTTACATTTTAAAGAGTCAACACTTTTGAGTGTACATAGAATCGTAAATAATTATGAAAGTATTTAAATGTTGGCAAAATTGAATTATTGTGTGATTTAGCTTTCTATATTCTCGGCATCTTGTCAAATAGTTCATGAAAAGTAACAATTATTCTGCATTATAACAAAAGAAAGTTGCACTCGTGCTTTAACTTTTTTTTGTCACACAAAACTATTTTGACAAAACATTCGACTTCTGAACCAGTGGATTTCGCTTACCTATGATTGGCCGAAAGGTTTATTTTTTGTATTCAAAGTATGATGGTCAAGACAGTTATTTATTAGCTTTATAAAATAATCTGTGCTATACCCAAACTTGTGATTTTGATTAAGTAGACCTAAATTAGCCTTCGTTTGCACCTAGTGCGGACAAAAGTATTGCTGCAGATTTTTTTTATGAACAGTTCGGTAAGGGTTGGGTAAGGTATCCGACCTCAACTTTGAACCAACTTTAGAAAAAAAGATAAGTCGAACAACACCCTGGATTTTTCTACTGTAGACCACAGCTACCCAGCTTCCTTTTGTACCTAGTACGGACAAAAGTATTGTCTTAGATTTTTGTTATTAAATTTTCGGTAAGGGTGGGGTAAGGTGTCCTGCCCCAACTTTTGAACCAACTGTAAAAAAAACTGAGCCGAACAACAACATAGCTTTCTTTCTCCATTAGACCTCAGCTACCCAGCTTCCCATTGCACATAGTGTGGACAAAAGTATTGCCGTAGTTTGTTTATTAACTTTTCGGTATAGTTTTGGGGTAGGTTGGGTAGCTGAGGTCTGCTTGAGAAGAAATCCAGGGAAACCTTTTGCTTAGTCTTTTTTATAATGTATCATGTAAAACGCTGGCAAATTATGAAAGCTCACGTCTTAATTGATAGACATAGAACTAAAGAGAAACGTATAATAACCAATAACAATCTACCAGAGACAAAATAGCATTGGTTAAGGCAACTATTATGATGGTCTGGATGCGGGGTTCTTCATTTCTGTATTATTTGATATTTTAGGCCATTTTTCTCTATTCTTTATACTTTTTGCCAATTATTCTCTTCTCTCTATATTTTAACACCATTTTTCTTTTTTATTCATTTCTTGGTCCATTGTCTCTATTATTTATGTTTTGCCCACTATTCTCTATTCTGTAACCCCCATCCACACCCTCTAGTTAAGATCACCATATAGCCTTCACAAATAAGCAAAACTTATACCGAATAGAGTGGCAAACTGATAGAATGCTAATTCCGGTTTGAATTATGAAATTGCGGAAATTTGTTTTTTAATCAATTGATCAAGCAACATTCATTTATTGAACATAAGTTAGGCCGTTAGTTTTCTCGTTTGAATTGTTTTACATTGTCATATAGGGGCCTTTTATAGCTGACTATGCGGTATGGGCTTTGCTCATTGTTGAAGGCCGTACGGTGACCTATAATTGTTAATTTCTGTGTCAGTTTGGTCTCTTGTGGAGAGTTGTCTCATTGGCAATCATACCACATTTTCTTTTTTATTATCATTATTGTCCTGAATGTCCGTATAATACTGACAGATGGACCTTGGTCATCAATTCTTATCATCTTTGATCGACCTTTCTAAACTTAAAAGTAAAGATCACGCACCCTTTCTTCAGATTTATAAAGTCTTTTGCATCCGTCAACATTATTTTCGATTTAAATACTATTGATCTGATAACCGCTGTGCATGTATACTGAAACGACCGGGCTGGTTTTCTTATCAGTCTTAAAAGTAGTAACCTCCCTTGTTGGTGTGATATTGTAATCAATCTATTTATTTGCAACATCTTTATATAATATTATATCATTGTACAATTTAAATGTGTGATTCGTTTAATATTTGAATATAATAGTTTATATTTTATCAAAATATAAACAAGGTAATTTAAAAGTCTTTGATTCATTTATCACCGTAGTTCAGTTCAGATTTAAGGCGGTCTATTTTGTCTACATCATGTTGAACGAACACCGGGGTGTTTACATTGTCAATATTTACTATCAATGACTGTGAAACTAGAAAGGAAAACAGTACACATTATAAAACGAGAAGTAATCAAAATTAAATTCAAGCCCCTTCTTTAGTGAAATCAAAAACGGAAACACTTTTGATTTTCATTTAGGTTTTTGAGAAATTAAAAACGAAAAATGAAAACACTTTCGTTTTCCGTTTTGGTTTTTGAGAAATCAAAAACGAAAAACGAAAACACTTTTGTTTTTCATTTTGATTTTTAAGAAATCGAAAACGAAAAATGAAAACACTTTGGATTTTAGTTTTTTTTTTAGTTTTTGATATTTCAAAAGGAAAAACGAATGGACGCAAATATACACGGACCCTTATACTATAATCACGCTAAATATATGTCCTTTTGTCTAGCGTATGCGTACCCCTGTAAACGGAATTTCTAAAATATGATCCACACATTCGGTCTTCGCCACTACATTTCGTGCTACATTCTCTTTCGTGAACTTGTCTGAACTGGCCAGAGTTCAGGTTGTTACCACAAAAACACTGGTTACCATTCTGTAATAAAAATAAATTCCACAAGTGTAAAAACTATTTTTAATTATAACATTTTGTTATATATATATAATTCGTCTAAACATCAGCCCAACAATGTTATATTTGTAAATTTGCTTTCGCAAATTTTTTTTTTTTCTTCTCTCGTCGGGATTCGAACTCATGCTACTGAGATATCGTGGCACCAAATCGCCTTGCACTGTATCCGACGCGCTAGACCACTTGACCACCTAGTCTTCACAATAATAAAGCTTTCGGTGGCTGGTTGTTACCTTTCCTCGTCAGCTTTAATCTAGCGTCGTAATACAGTACATGAAATATAAGGCATGCAGAAAGCTTTATTATTGTAACGCCTAGGTGGTCGAGTGGTATAGCGCGTCGGATACAGTGTTGGAGTTTTTAAATTGATTGCACCATCAAATCTAAATCAATTACATCGATAAGTGATTTTGTGTTCACTGGTTCCTTCTTCTATTGCTAACTTCTACAGTTAAAAGCGAAAATGATTTCATTCAGGTTAAAAGAAAACCTATTACAAGCAGAGAAAACTATCATTTTAATGCAATGTGCGATTTCATCAGATAGCATAACCGAAAGTCTCAGCTAACAATCCAATGCAGGCACGTACTTGGATATGACGTATGTGTTTTTGTATATTGTAGAGATAACACACATTTTTTTATATATTCATTTAAAAACTATATAATACACATTGTCAATATTGAAAATATACAGTTAAACAGTTAGACTAAACGGTGTTGAACTAGCTTGAACTAGCTGTTAGTAACTGAGAATACTCTCAAATCTGTACATGTGTTGTTTTTTTTTTGTGTGTTGTTGTTTATATTGATGTATGAATACCCAGTTACGTCCGGTCTATGTTTTTGTTAAATGTTTTTTTTTTTTTTCTGCTTTTTATAGATATTATGAGTAAGGTAATTTTCTCTATTGAATTGTTTCATATTTTTCATGCCGTGGCCTTTCATAGCCAACTATACGATATGATTTTTCTCATTGTTGATTGCCGTATAGTTGCCTATTATTGCTCAAATCAACTGCATTTGAACGGGGTGGGTAGTTGTCTCATTGGCAATCAAAACACTTTCCGTTTTGTTCAGATTTTAAGAAGCTTGGAACCAAACATCGGTTTTCGATGAACGGCAATTTGCACTATTTATTTAATGGGCGTACACAATTAGTTACACACCTGGTGTATAATTTTATTCAGCCTATCAGGATACACTTTAAAGTGTCCTATGCGTATTCAGCTGGTATTCAATTGCAATTATTCAATGGATATACAAATTAAGTTTTCCAAAGGGTAAATCAATTATCAAATGGAAATATACAGTTTCAATTGGTTAACAGGTTTTCTAATGGGAACACAATTTTAATTCACCTGAAATCCTAAAAATGTGAAACCATGACATTGTTGTTGACATTTCTGCAGAATTAAATTTGATATGTCAGCGACGGTTTTTGATGGTAACATACGATGTTCCCCTTTATCAGTAAAACATCCAAGGTAACCTGCAAAATACTCCTAAAACATTTCAACGGAAGGGAGATACGTATCAAGTAAAATCACAAAAATACTGAACTCAGAGGAAAATTCAAAACGGAAAGTCCCTAATCAAATGGCAAATTCAAAGGATAAAGCACATCAAACGAATGGACAACAACTGTCATATTCCTGACTTAGTACAGGCATTTTCAAATGTAGAAAATGGTGGATTGAACCTGGTTTTACAGCGTTAAACCTCTCACTTGTACGACAGTCGCGTCAAATTTAATAATATTGATAATGATGCGTGAAGAAAACAAACAGACACAATCAATAAAAATGTCACAAATAAAGGTAAAAAGTCTAATTCGGTAGGTCACATTCGTGAAAAGGGAACGGGATTGTAGTTACGACATAAGGAACATATCCGATATCATCTATATAACAGATATTCCATAACGCTGAACCAACTCGTGATGGCGTCCGTACAATTTACGAAGTGATGATTTCAGCTTCCCAAAACTTCACTATTGGGAAGCCGAAATCATCTCTTTCGTCGTAAAGTTTTGTTTTCAACCGACTCTCATAGTCAATTTCTAAATACAAATCCTAATCAAGTTGCAAAATCAAGTGCTCAAACACATCAAACGAAGGGATTTATGTGTGACTGACACGCATGGTGTAGTGTTTTGTTCAACAGGTATATTTAATGATTGTTCGCTAAAATATATCAATTATCTGATATTTGTATCGGTTTAGTGTTATTTTTAGTGGTTTAGCAAGAAATTTATATCGATCAATTATTTTAAATAGACGGAGAAATGTTTTATACTGTAAAATAGTTTTCTTATACATATGTTTTATAATAGACGAATTCTCTATAATGTTTTAATGTTATAGTCTCTTATAATTTTGTATAGAATGGCTCTCTGTTTATATCCTTTATGTTTACACTAAATGTAATGTTGTATTCTAATTATTGCTATATGAGACTTAGGTAAACATTGAATTGAAATTGATTTGAAAGCAATCGGTATTTATTCGATTATTAAAACAAGTTCTTTGTGTTATTCAGCAAGGAACACTGATATTATCACATGATAAATTTTAAATAAACGGTATCTACTGGATGTGTTTAAATGTTATTGTGGCGTGTAAGATTACTTTTCAGGTTTTTTTTGTATGATAAACAGCTAAAACAATCAAGAGTGACGAAATTCATTTTGGTAATATACATGGTATACATTATTTACATAAATTGTGTATACCCAAATCTTGTTTCCTGAATGATATTCATCCATAATTTAGAAAATCAAGCGTGTTATAATCAAGTGTCATACATGTTTTCTTTCGACAAAACAATCATAATGAAACACCGGCATTGCTTTTCAAATTGTAATATCATATATAACAGATATACTATTGATTCGAAAGAAATGCTTTTAAAAACACGTTCCACCTAATTAAAAAAGAATCCTTTAATTTCTCCCGTTCTGATATATGAGCATCACATCATTAACTTTGTCATGTTTTATGTCTTACGATCTTATAAAATAATGAATGTGAACTATTTGCTTATCTTTTTTAAGTGCTTGGATAATTAAAAAGTAATTAACAAACTGCATGAACTGGTAAATAATAGTAAGTGTCCATTTCACGCATATTTCTTAGTCAAAATAGATATCAGCAAAAGCCTTGACTTAACATATATTTTACATTTATTAAAATATTTGTAAAATACATTTTGTATGAAACGGATACCTTCAGACTTAAGCTAATATGTTTGAAAGTGAATACCTTCCCAAATCGTTGTGTTCCCTTTGGTTGTAATTCCTGAAAAATAAACATCAATCAAAGTGACGTATCTACATGTACCA